>DWPD01000008.1:0-33647 GCA_018251475.1 Euphyes dion | reverse complement strand
GCCTAATTGGGCTTTAACTATGTCTCAACTTGATATCTTTTTTCCTGGCAGGTTAAAAATTGAGTTGAATTAAAAATGCGGTTTGACACACTTCTTTGAACGTTCCCTCTTGCATAGTTCTATGAAACCTTTCACATATACCATTAGTCTGTGGAGAATAAGCTTTAGTTCTAGAATGATCAATATTTTCTACTCCCAAATATAACTGATAAGCGTGATTCTCTGGTTTGCCACAGTATTCCGTACCCCTATCAGTTAAAATGCGTAGCAATGGAACTTTCTGTTCATCAAAAAATGGTATATTGAGAAGATCTGCAGCTGTGATAGCAGTTTTCTCCGTATAAAACTTAGCGAAGGCCACTCTAGAGTAGGTGTCAATAAAAGTTTGTTGATACAATACCTTTGATATTGCCTACATAATAGGTATCTTGACTACCTAAGTATCCAGGGTGTTGTGTCTCAATTTCGCCATTGGCTTCTTTTTGTTCCTTAGTTTTTTCTAAAGCAGCAACTTGCTCCTCTGTTAAAATTATACCGTCTTGGACCACCTTTGCTTCCAGGGCTTTCAATCTCTTTTTAAAATTTTCGAGTTTGCCATATTGACCTTATCCCACTAGCAGATATTAGAATTCCTTTTTTCTTTAATTCATTAGCTGCTCTTTCTTGTCCATATGCTGGAAACTCTACTAACTACTGCTTCTTCTGTATCCTTTGGTACTCTATTGGCAAGTAATGGTTTGCTTTTGTTTATCTCATATAATCCCTCCTGTTTCATACAGCTCTTTGAAGCGGTAAAATGTATCCCTTCATTACTTTACACGCCTGTGATACATTTCCTAATTGCTTTGCAAGTTCTAGCAACCCCAACTTTGGTTTTAGTATTTTTTCTTGTGTTTTACTCATATCTGACACTCCTTTAAAATTTATTTATATTTTTATCTTACTTTGTTAATCTGTCAGATCAAGTCTAAACTATTACAATTAAATCTTCGCACATTAACCATAGAGTTATTATTTTACAATTATTTGTTGCTGCTGATCTTCTATTTTTACTTCCTCCATACTACATCTTGGGTTAAGAGATTGTGCGAGAGGTTGCTCTTGAAGTTGTCTTGCAAACTTTTCCTCCTGCCCTTGAAGCCACTTTGCATAGATAAGATCTTCTTGCTCTTGAACTTCTCGTGCAAACAAAGAATCTTTTTGTTCTTGTTCTTGAAATTTCATTGCTAGTGAATAATCTTCTCTTTCTTGAAGCTGCTGTGCGTAGATAAGATCTTCTTGCTCTTGAAGTTGCTTTGCAAACAGTTGTTCTTGCGTTTGTTTTGCTAATCTATTAAGCAGTGGTTCAAAATGGGCATGTCCACTATTTACTATATGTAAGACACTATTGTCATTATAATCTACCCTGTTATACTCACCTGCATTTTTTGATCCTAAACTATCTATTAATTGATGCAAGAACGGATCTTGTTGATTATCAGTAATAATCAATGGATTACTCTCTACAACATGCAACTTTACATCATACTTCCCACAAAGTATTCTACCTTCAATATCGGTACGCCCCCAAAATTCATTCTTTTCAATGCGATTGATATATTGGTCACACGTAATTCCACGATTTATGAACTCACCTTCAACCTCATCAAAATCATTGCCAATTTTACTTATAAACCACTCTGAAGGATTGTCTTGTGCAAATCTCTTACAGTCATTCCTTAACTGCTCTACAGTAACCTGTATTCCTGCTTGCTGTTCTAGACTCTGCCTGAAAGAATCGAAAAAAACAGCTTCCATTACTGATTGCCTGTCCTACATAAAAGTTGTCAAATTTGTTTAATTTTTGTTCTTTATCACTTTGTTTTTCTGCTTTTTCAGTAACTTCTTTCTCTAAATCAAAAATTTCATTCCAGTCATATCTACCTTCTAATCCTAGTCTTTTACTTTCCCTTTTTGCTGCGTTAGCTAAGTCTATTTTAGAAGTGCTTTGCTTTTTCCCTAATAATTCATATAAAGACTTGAAGAGTTGTATTAAAGCAGTTCTAAAATCAAAGTTTTTTTCCTTTTTAATTGTATTGACTTCGATGTCATGTAAATCTATTAGTAATTGTTAATTTAAGTTCATAATTTTACCCCTCTAGATATTAAATTATTGTACCAATAAAAGTATCAATAAATCATTAATTAAGCATAACCACACTCTTGTAATTTGTTCAGTATAAATTGAAAAATTTTTATAGAACGCCCCATGTAGAAATATATGGGGCCATGAAAATTTAATGTGCAAGTATTTGCTGTTGTTGATGAAATGCTTTCTCTACATGTGCTTCTTCCACACTGCACCTTCTTGATAAGACTGGCTCCTCAAGGCATTTTATACGTTGCTGTACATCATTAATGCACTGCCCTATAACATCACCAATTTTTCCATCAGCATTTTTTGCCAATAACTCATCAAACTCCCTCTCAATCTCTACTCTCTCAGAGATATCCTTTGAAAGATCACAATATTCCAAAATTTCATCTATCTGAAGTTGTTTTGCTAATAGAAAGTCTTCTTGCTCCTGCTGCTGTTTTATTAACTCTTGAGTTACAATTTTAGCCCTAGAGTAATGATTTCCTTCAAGATATATTGTTTCTCTCTCTTTACTACCCCATAACTCGTCATTTAATTTATAACTCTCACGATTAAACATCTGATTTAGTTGATCATTGTTTATCATTTCAGGATTTGGTTCAAACTTTTGTTGTTTCTCTCTGCCGCTAACTTTACAATGGACATTAATTTCAATGTTAGCTAAAGAAGCTAATAATTGAATTTCTTCAATAAAAGGAAAATAACTTTTACTTTCTATTGCTTCTAGATAGGATTGATAGAGTTCAGGTTTGTCAAGAAATGAGCGTGTAATAAAATCACTGTTATATTCGGCATTATAGTCACTCTCACCAATGCCATCAAGAGCCTCTGCATATTCACTTAGATTAAGCACAGCTTGATTATGCGATATATTAAATTTGCTAACAGCTCTACTTACTAACCTCTTCACATTACCTTCAGCATTTTCAATTTTCCTATTTGTTTGCTTAACCAGACCCTTTATTTTATCAGACTTGCCAGTTAAATCCCCTGGCTTATTAAAAACATATTAAAAACCTTTTCTAGCTGATCCTTTAAAGGAGCTGGCATACTTGGATCATCTAAAGACGTAAATCGACTTAAAAATTTGTGCCATTCCATTCTCATATCTTGCGCTCTTTCAGCTTTATATGTACCAGAACTGTTATCACCAAACACTGCATGAAAAAAGCAATTGCCATCACCTGCAGTATCATATTTAACTACTTGGTTATTAGAAGGTTCTTTTTCTACATTACTCTCTGAAGTCTTGCGTCCTTTAGCATTTTCAATACTGTCAAAACCATTTGGTAATTTCCGTTTTCTAAGCCCAACCATAATTTCTACCTTAATTCAAGCTATATGTTATTATATTAACTAACTTATTAATAAGTAACTAATTAGGTATAGCAAAAATTTTTTAATTATGCAATAATTAAGGCTTTAAATAGCAAATATGAGCTTTAACTGTGGTATAGTTGGGTTACCAAATATAGGAAAATCAACTTTATTTAATGCACTTACAGAGTCAAGTGCAGCTGAAGCTGCAAATTATCCTTTTTGCACAATCGAGCCAAATGTTGGCAAAGTGCCAATACGAGATCAGCGTTTGAAACAAATTGCCTCGATTGCTCACTCGGGGAAAATAATCTACAATCAACTGGAAGTTGTCGATATTGCCGGCTTGGTTAAGGGTGCGAGCAAGGGTGAAGGACTAGGAAATAAATTTTTGAGTCATATCAGAGAAGTTGATGCCATTGTTCATCTGCTCAGGTGCTTTACGGATGACGATATCAGCCATGTAAACAGTAAAATAGATCCAATATCAGATGCTGAAATAGTGGAAATGGAGTTAATTCTAGCTGATATTGATAGCATAGAAAAAAGGCTTCCTCAATTGGAAAAGAAAGCAAAGCAAGGTGATAAAGAGCTAAAGAGACAACTTGAATTAATGCAAGAGGTATTAGCTACTTTAAAATTAGGTAAACCGGCAAGAAGCTTGGAGAATATCGATGAAGATGAGATGAAGTTGCTTCAATTGCTAACAACAAAGCCTGTTATGTACGTCTGCAATGTTGAGGATACAAATGTTATAACTGGTAATGAATTATCTAAAAAGGTAGAGAAAATGGCAGAGGAAAATAAAAGCAAATTTTATTGTATTTCAGCAAAACTCGAAGCAGATATTGCAAATCTTGATAGCGAAGAAGAAAAACAGAGTTTTTTATCAGAATTTGGCTTACAAGAATCAGGACTTGATGGAGTAGCACGTATTATGTATGAAGTGCTAAGTATGATAACTTTTTTTACTGTAGGGCCAAAAGAAGCACGGGCATGGCCAATAAAGATAGGATCAACAGCTGACAAAGCAGCAGGTGTAATTCACACTGATTTTGAGAAAGGCTTTATAAAAGCAGAAACTATAAGCTTTGCAGATTATGTAAAATATAGAAGCGAATCAGCATGTAAAGATGCAGGCAAAATTCGCTTCGAAGGCAGAGACTATATAGTGCAAGATGGTGATATAATGCACTTTAGGTTTAATGTGTAGTATACATCTAACTACCAAAAAACCAGGGAATACGGCCTCTGTTTATTATATCTTTCTCTTCGCTGACCTCATCTAGTTCCACATCATGGAGAATGGAGCTAGGTGTTGTAACAACTTCTTTTTTCTGTGGTTGTACATTCTTCTTCTCCTCACATAGTACGTGCTCCAGATCTCTTTCTAAAAATCCGTACAAAGCTTCACCTTCTATAAGCATATCCTTATTTTGCTTAGCTAATTTCAAAATTTCGTCTAGCTCAACATCTTCATCATTAATAGTTGCCTTCTCAATCTCAAATTCACCAGAATTTACATTTAAACTAATAAAGCAGTTAACAGAATTACCTTTCTCATCTTCTGCACTCCACCTAACTTTGATGTTGCATATTGCATTTTCTTCAAAACAGTAATTTCTTTGTTGCTTATCATTCTTTTCAATCGTTACAATTAGTTTACCATCGCTGTATATTTTTGCTCTTTTTACCTCATTTTTATTTCTTTTCATCCTTTCAATTTTGTCAGTGAAAAGATGGCTTGTTTCTAAACTCTTTTCAGGTTTAATAATATTTACACTAAGATTATCATAATGATTAACTTCTGCATTTTCGCCTGGCCAATAACGTCCATCAAAAAAGCCTACTAGACCATCTTCTTTTAGAAATTCTTTTGCATCATTCATCCCTTCTTCAATTCGAATAAGATATCTACCTAACCTATTTTCAAAATTCTTTTTCTGATCTTCATTAGTAAACTTCTTATCTAATATATTCATTATTTCTTCTTGCTGACTCAATATCGCATAGTTAAAAAGAAAAATATCCCTTTTTCTTCGATAATAATTTGCTATTTTATCAAATGGATCTGCCGGCCGGCCGCTATTATAATTTACATAATCATTAGGGTCTTCACATTTATTATCCTTAAAATCGAATCTCAAATTTTTAAAATCTGATAATACTTCTTCTACCTTACCTTTAAGAAACTGAAGTGTACTTTGGAGCTTTTCTCCATAACTCATTCCATCTTTAATCCTAGAATAAATATACTCACCCAATCTTTTTCTAAACTCTTCTTGTCCTTTGAGATCAGGAAGCTTATTATCTAATATATTGATTATCTCCTTTTGCTTGCTTAACACTACATAGTCAAAAAGGCCTCTCTCTTTTTTATACTTCTCTGCTATTTTGTTAAAACACTTACTATCATTATAATCCAATTTTTCGAAGTCTTGGAGCACGTTTTTTACATCATCCTCACTAAATTGAAGATTTATTTGAGGAGACGCGTCAGCTCTACTTTGATCATCAAGTTGAGGATTTTTTTTAGTAGATTGGACTAATAAACTTTCTGTGCTGTTAGAGAAAGAATTATTATTTTTTTCAGGCGGTGAGTTTTTCTCCTCACTACTGAAAATATTAAAAATGCGACCAATCATTTCACACCTCTTATACGGAAATAAGCTTAATTATAACTTAATGCCAAATGTTGTAAAGCTAAAATTAATATGTAAATTCATTTTTTAAGACAACTATAAGTATCTTCCTTCTATAAAAATTTTATAATCAGCATATGACAAATGTTTAAGATATTGATTTTGTTTGTATTTTTATTACTTTACCAGGCAATATTATTAATGAATGAGTCAGACAAATATCTTGGTCAAACTTTACTCCATCCACAAACTCTCCATTTGTTACTCCAGTTGCAATGAACACTGATTCACTTCTTGCCATGTCTTTCACGGTGTAGATTTTTTCTGGGTCAGTGATATTCAAATTTTTTGCTCTTTCTTTTAATTGATCCGTGTCAAATATTAATCTTCCTTCTATCTGCCCACCGATTGAGCTTAGCGCTGCTGCTGCAAGCACTCCTTCTGGAGCTCCACCTGTGCCGATATACATATCGTGATTGCCATTTATTAGCGAAACTATGGCTGCAACATCACCATCATCTATTAATTTCACTTTTGCTCCTAGCTTCCTAATTTTTGCTATTAATTCATCATGTCTTTCACGTTTAAGTACAGTTACTATAAGATCACTTGCTTTACATCCTTTTGCCTTGGCTAAATTGTCCAGATTCTTCTCAATCCTATTTTTTAGTGAGACTACACCCTCTGGGAGATTTTTTCCCACTGCTATCTTTTCCATATAAACATCAGGTGCATGTAAAAAATTACCTTTTTTTGTTGCAGCAAGAACAGACATTGCCCCTTGTTTATAGTGAGCGCAAATTGTAGTGCCCTCAAGTGGATCAACAGCGATGTCAATGTCAGGGCCACTTCCTGTGCCAACTTTTTCTCCGATATATAGCATCGGTGCTTCGTCCCTCTCCCCTTCCCCAATCACAATTGTACCATTTATTTCCATTGAGTTTAGCACCGTACGCATTGCATCAACTGCAACCTGATCGGCCTTTTTTTCATCACCAAGGCCTGCCAATTTATATGCAGCAAGTGCTGCAGCTTCGGTTACTTTCACTAACTTATAAGCTAAATCTTCCATCATTTACTCGAGAATCATAAATCAATATATATCATGCCATTTGAGACTGCAAGATTACTTGACTAATTTTGATGGAATTGATATAATAAAACATCGTAATAGTAGGTTTAATTATGCTGTACAGTAAGGAGGACATCAGAGAGTTATGTCTAGATGCAGATAGCTTTTTAATTAATGATAATAGGTACAACAATAAAATCACCCTTGAAAGCTTGCAAAATAGGTTAAGAAGAAAGGCTAAATTTAAAGACATTGATTTGCAAAGTAAATGCGAAGGGAACAATTCATTAGGAGATTTACTTTTAAAACTTGCATATGAAAATGACTACCTACGTGTTAGGGAATTTTTCCTTAAAAATGGATTCAAGCTTCCTGAGCAAGAACAAGTAACTGCTGATGAAAACAAGGAAAAGGAAGAGCAAAATACACCTAATGTAGAAGAAGATAGAGCAGAACTTAGCAACAAAAATTAAGATGATCAATTTTCTATGTCATACAATAAGATAAGGAAAATTGTAACTAATAATTCTAATATAACTGCTGAGGAGTTTAGTAATGAGCTTAAAAAAGAGAAAATAGATATAAAAATAACAAACCAAGATGGTTGGACCTTGCTTTATTATGCTGTCCGTTCAGAAGGACCTTATATTACCGAAGATCGTAGTATATTTTTAAAGACTGTTGAGTTACTCACAAATTTAAATATCGGAATCGATTTTAAAGATACTGCTTCCAAAACTGTGTTGGGTACAGCTGCAATAAATAAACAAGCTGATGTTATAAAGATACTCTTGGATAGTGGTAAATTTAATAAATTTAACGCTCTGCGTCTTGCTATTATCCAAGGTAATGTTCAAGAAGTTGAAGCATTTTTAAGTTATGTAAATGATAAAAGCAGACAAGCAGCTTTAGAGTTGGCTATAAATAATACACAAGAAGAAATTACTAAGGTGCTTTTAAACTTTATTACACCAGAAACACCTAATGTAAAAGAAAATAGAGCAAAACCTTGCAGCAGTAATGGAAACGTTGGTAATAGATCTGTAGCAACAGCGCCTCCAGTTAGTACTAATGGTAATAATAACAAAAATGAAGCACCTGTATCAACAAGGACTGGCCCAACTGTCACACCAAATAATGATAAGAAAGCTAACGGCTTTGTAGAGGCTCAATTTTCTCCACCACATGAAAAAGAAACTAAATACAAAAAAAGTAAGGAGAGTTTTTACACCTCATTAAGGAGTGATGTTGTTGGAGTTGTTATTGCAGGATTGTTTGTTGCTGCTGCTGTGACGGTTCCATCTTTAGCTGGTGCATTAGTTTGCAGTGTCCTAGCTATTTTAGTTGTAATGGCAACTGGATTACATGTAAAAAATTTTACACTTCCAAGTTACAGCGAAATGAGAGAAAATAAGGTTGAACCTGTAAATTCAAGTTTGAGAAACCATGCAATCTAGCTCCTAGAATCACTTTTCAAACCAATTATAATTTCTTGATTGTTAAACCACTTTATCAAAATTAAGTGGGACTAGTGCGATTCGAACGCACGGCCTTCGGATTAGGAATCCAACGCTCTATCCTACTGAGCTATAGTCCCATGTCTTCTGCTATTTATGCAAAATTATAGCAAAAAGTCTCGCATTTTTCTAGGCACCCTGTACAATTAATTCACAATAATAAAAAATATTTCTGTATTTCTTGAATGTAATACTGTTATATTTAATAATACGATTCCAATTGAAAGATTAATGCTAGTTAACAATATTAATTACTTTTATAGTAATCAAGATGGCTTTGCTTTAAGCAACATCAACATTCAAGTGAAGAAAGGAAGTGTTGCCTGTTTACTAGGTCATTCTGGCTGTGGCAAGTCAACAATTCTAAAATTAATCGCAGGAATAGAAAATCCAAAATCTGGAACCATTGTTATAAATGATAAATTAGTTGCAAGTAACAAAGTGTCAATTGCTATAGAGCGTAGAAATATCGGATTGATTTTTCAGCATTCTGCATTATTTCCTCATAAAACAGTAATAGAAAATATAACTTTTGCTATTTGCAGTACTTCTAAGAAAGAAAAATACCTTACTGCATTGGAAATCTTAAAGCTATTTAATATAGAAAAATATGAAAACATGTACCCTCATGCTTTATCAGGAGGACAGCAACAATTAGTTGCAATAGCAAGAGTAATGGCGCAAAATCCTGATGTTGTTTTGCTCGATGAACCATTTTGTAATTTAGATATACTGCTCAAATATCGAATAAGGCACCATATATTGTCACTTTTTAGAAGCAAAAATATTCCTGTACTCATGGTAACTCATGATCCGCAAGAAGCGTTGAAAGTTGCAGATTTTATTTACGTGATGAAAAATGGTAAAATTATTCAATCAGGAGTTCCTAGCTACATATACCACAGACCTAAAGATGATACGTTAGCAAAATTTTTTAGTGAGCTTCCTTTTACTCTACAGCTAAACTAAACTTAATGTTAGGATAAAACTATTATAAGATAATTAAAAACTCTTGATTTATAATTCAATAAAAGTGATATAATTTATGTATCACTTGGCTTC
Source organism: Euphyes dion (assembly GCA_018251475.1). Taxonomy (NCBI): domain Eukaryota; kingdom Metazoa; phylum Arthropoda; class Insecta; order Lepidoptera; family Hesperiidae; genus Euphyes; species Euphyes dion. The sequence continues at coordinate 23,900 of DWPD01000008.1, read as the reverse complement.
AGTCAAGTTTTAATACCTAAAAGTTAATATTTTCAACGGAGGTACAAATGAGTTTAGGTCCATGGCAGCTGTTTCTAGTCTTAATAATAATCTTAGTTCTGTTTGGTGCAGGTAGGTTACCACAAGTTATGGGTGATTTAGGCAAAGGCATTAAAAACCTTAAACAAGAACTTAAGGATTCAGAGAAACTATCATCTAATGAACCAGATCGTTAGCTTCCTTATGTTTCGTGACACGCACTTTAGTGCGTGTCATTTGTTTAAACAAGGCTAAAGAATTGAAGAGGTATAACTGAAATATATTAATAATTACGTTAGTTAGAATGTTATTAAAGGGCAATTATGCAAAAAAGTGCGAAACTGAGCAAAGATAAAAAATTGGCTTCTGATATTCTAAAAGAGGTTGCAGATACTAATAATAACGATAATGATAAAGTAACATTATTTGATATTAAAACAGCTTTACATGAGCGCGGTTTTGGTATTTTAATAATCATCTTCTCTTTACCGCTATCAGTACCTATACCTGTTCCACCTGGCTATACAACCATTCTTTCTATACCTTTAATCTTATTTTCACTGCAGCTTCTATTTGGGTTTGATTCTCCTTGGATGCCTAATTGGCTAGAAAGGAAATCTTTTCAACGGTCAACACTAGCTCTCGTGGTAGAGAAAACTTCACCTATATTAAAAAAAATAGAAAAGTTCATGAAACCAAGAATGTCTTTTATTTTTCTTGGTCCGGGTGAAAAGATTCTAGCCTTTATGATGTTGCTTTGTGCAATAATAATAGCTCTTCCATTACCTTTTACTCACTTCCTTCCTGCAATTGGTATAACTCTTATTTCACTCGGCATTATGGGTAAAGATGGATTTTTATCTACGTTAGGAGTGTTAGTTTCATTCTGTGCGTTATTGGTTACCCTTATTGTAATAGTTAAAGGACCAAAACTTATAGCCGGAACACTTTCTCTTCTTAAAAGCCTTATAACTTAAAAGCTTTACAACACTTTAATAAAAGAATGAAGTACAGCATGAAATGAATAATCGATATTGAAATATAGCAATAACTATGTTAGTTAGAAGTTATATTGTTATTAAAGGGTAACTGTGGAAAAAAGTGTGAAATTGACTGAAGATAAAAAATTGGCCTCTGATATTCTAAAAGAGGTTGCAGATACTAATAATAACGATAATGATAAAGTAACATTATTTGATATTAAAACAGCTTTACATGAGCGCGGTTTTGGTATTTTAATAATCATCTTCTCTTTACCGCTATCAGTACCTATACCTGTTCCACCTGGCTATACAACCATTCTTTCTATACCTTTAATCTTATTTTCACTGCAGCTTCTATTTGGGTTTGATTCTCCTTGGATGCCTAATTGGCTAGAAAGGAAATCTTTTCAACGTTCAACACTAGCTCTCGTGGTAGAGAAAACTTCACCTACATTAAAAAAAATAGAAAAGTTCATGAAACCAAGAATGTCTTTTATTTTTCGTGGTCCTGGTGAAAATATTTTAGCATTTATAATGCTGCTTTGTGCATTATCGATAGCAATCCCACTTCCTTTAACTAACTTCATTCCTGCAATTGGTACAACTCTCATTTCACTGGGTATCATGAGCAAAGATGGATTTCTCTCTATAATGGGAGTATTAGTATCATTGTGTGGGTTATTACTTACTCTTGTCGTAATAGTTAAAGGACCACAGCTTATATTTGGAGCATTTTCTTTTCTAAAAAGCTTTGTATATGGTTAAGCTTTACAACACTTTAACAAAAAAAAAAGAGCCCTTTACACCGATCGATAAAGATCATATAAAAATGTACGTCTGCGGACCAACAGTATATGATACTGCACATATAGGAAATGCACGTTCTGTTGTTGTTTATGATGTATTATTTCGACTGCTGAAATTTTGTTATGGCAAAGTTACTTATGTGCGTAATATAACCGACATCGATGACAAGATAATCAATGCAGCAAATAAGAAAAATAGTAATATAGAAAGTATCAGCGCATATTATACCAAAGCTTTTCATGAAGACATGGAAAGCATAAATTGCGTAGAACCAACACATGAACCAAAAGCAACAGAAAATATAGACCAAATTATTGAGTTAATTGAATCTTTGCTGCATTCTGGTCATGCTTATGAATCAAATAAACATGTATATTTTAGTGTAGAATCTTACCCTGAGTACGGTGTTTTATCAGGGAAAAAAATTGATGAGTTGGATCATGGTAATAGAGTTGAAGTGGGTGAAAATAAAAAACACCCAGGAGACTTCGTACTTTGGAAACCTGCAAACGAAACTGACTATAAACTTTCAAGTCACTGGAATAGTCCATGGGGAGAGGGAAGACCAGGGTGGCATATAGAATGTTCAGCAATGTCATATGCTTACCTTGGCAAAGATTTTGATATTCACGGTGGCGGTATAGACTTGCAATTTCCTCATCATGAGAATGAAATTGCACAGAGTAAATCTGCATTTGCTGGGTCAAAGTTTGCAAAATATTGGGTACACAACGGTTTTCTTACGGTAAATGAAGAGAAAATGAGCAAATCCTTATTTAATATAGTCAAAGTAAGGGATTTGTTAGATAGTGGAATAAAGGGTGAAGTAATACGTTATGCGCTGCTTAAAACTCACTACAGAAAACCACTTGATTGGACAGAAAATGTTATCTCTGAGTCGCAAGAAACTTTAAACAAGTTTTATCGGTTATTACGTAGTACATGTCGCACCTTCAGAATTACAATGACGCAACTGCAAAACATCGATATTTGCACTTACGTCGTTGTAATTTTGATTAGAATATCGATGTAAAGGCGCTCTTAATAAGACACATTATTAATAAGAATTAAATTGACGTAAGTGCATGTGTCGATAATTTGCAGTTACGTCATTGTAATTCTGAAGGTACGATGTATTGAGGAAAGTGATGCAGAAGTCTCTAAAGATTTTATAGAGGCTTTGAAAAACGATTTAAACATTCCTGAAGCTGTAGCCATATTGCATGAAATGGCTACAGAAATCAATAAGACAATTAATGAATATGAGAAGCTCAAATTAACTAAGAACTTTGTTAAAAGCGCAAGGTTCATTGGTCTTCTTGAGTCAAGTTATCAAGAGTGGTTTGCAAGTGATGTAAGTCATCAAGAAATAGAAAGGTTGATAGACTTAAGAAAAGTAGCAAAACAAAATAAAGATTATGATACTGCAGACAAAATAAGAGAGCAATTGAAACAAATGGGGGTTACAATTTCTGACAACGAAGATGGTACAACAACTTGGTATGGAAAATTATCTCCTATTGTTTATAGATAGCCTAGTATCATCACTTATCTTACCCATACATCAAGGTTTTGTACTTTACACTATGTTATGCTTTAGGTCACATTACAATCCACTACTTATATTACTTTTTGGAGTATCGGGATCCAGTCTTGGTGGAATAGCTAACTGGTATTTAGGTAGAATAACAATTTTTATCAGAAGATCACATCACAAATTAGAGAATGAAGACAAAACACCAAAAATTGTAAGGCACCTACTGATTTGTGCAGTTGCATTGCTTTCGTGGGTACCAGCACTTGGAAGTGTGACTCAGATTTTATCCGGTTACTTCAAGTTAAACCTTTATATTCTTGTTCCCTTAATTATTTTATCTAACTTCCTCTGTTTGTTGTATCTAACGTTTACCATCTAACTAAACATCAATAAATAACTTTTCTTCTGGTCATATTGAGCTAAATTTCTTCTTCAAACTACCTTTTAAAACTTTTTTATTAGTTTTTGTCATAATACGATCAAATACTCCTAATAACCTCTTAAATAAGCTTGGAGTGAGAGAAGAGATAGGATTAACAGATACGTTATTGTTTTTATCATCACCATTTGCTTTGTAGTCTATTGAAATAATCCCCCTACTCTTCCCACCAGTCAGAAGTTTTCCGATTATAGGGATTTTCAACAAAGATTTGTTAATTGAGTATGCCGGTATTACTTGTCCTTCAACCTGGAACTTATAATCCTTAGTATTGAGCGTACCACTAGTACTAATGCCCAGTTCCGCTCCTTCAAGCCAAGATTCTTCAATTTCAACAGTGCCATCTTTATATGAAAAAGGTACATTAAACTTATAAAAATGCACACCTTCGTTCTTTATAGCATTTACAATGCCAGGAAGTGAGGACATTGATAATAAAGTAGTAAGTAATGGAGCATCTTTGATATAGAAATTGCTGATAGATAACATACCATAATGTCCTCCATTTTCTCTCTTAGAAGATAGATAAAGAGAGAATTTGCCGTTTTTAACTGATTTACTAATCCCTAAAGAACGCAAAAGCATACCTGAATTATCCGCGTATATTTCAAGCCCTATTTCACTGTATTCTGCTAATATACTACTATTATCCTCTGAAAACTTTCCTGTAAATTGACTTCCACTGCAATCACCTTTAGCGCAAGTTACGTTCAGCTTGGCATCTTCTATGGTAATGCCTTCTTTCATAATTATATTGTCAACATTCATAGTAACTTCTATTTTGTTACTTAATCGATTACTATCTTTGCCAAGTAAACCTAACACATCACTTAAGTTGATTTTCTCACCGTGAATAGTTATGGCATCTTTCTCCTTACCTGATTCAATTTCTATACTAAAATTATTATCAGGTAATTTAAAATTGCTAGAATTTAAATATAGATTTCCATTTTCTACTTTTCCGCTAAATTTTATGTCTAGATCACTTCCTACAACGTCTAGTTTATCTATTAGTAACTTACCTGCTCCTTTTAACCTTGTAGAAAATAAAATTTTATTTTGATCTTCAAAATGATTTTTCCACCCTAAGTAGCTTGAACGCAACTCGAGCTCTGATAAATCTATATTACCATTAACATACCCTGTTTTGTCTTGATACATTACTGACTCTATATTTGCATTGATATAACCATCACCGAAATTAAGTATTTGAGCAGGTAAATCTCCAGTCAAACTCCAGGCAAAATTTTCATTTTTATTGCTACTTTTGAAGTCAAATAGCAGCTGTGTATTATTTACCATACCACTGCCATTTAAATCAATAAAATCTCTGCCGAAATCAAGCTTAATATCATACTTACCAAGACTTTTATTATATACGACCAAATTATCAATTTCAGAATAGAAATTTGCTGAGAAGTCCACTTTTTTACTATCACCATTTAGATTAAAAATACGAAAATTGAATATAGAATTTGCTATTCCACCTACTTTATCTCTTTCAAATTTTACCACATCATCCAGCTTAATATAACCCATAAGCATCACTTACAGCCTGACCATTAATGGTAAGAACAGAATCTTCTTTATTGAGAGAGTTCATTTCAATATGACCACTATTGATAGTAAAATTCTGAAACTTAGCTCTATTTACAATAATTTTGAGATTGTTATCCTTGAGAGTTAACTCACCGTTCAAGTTCTCTACTCGTTCAAAATCCTCATCAAATTGAACGCTGCCATTTTCTATATCAGCAACAATTACAATACCTGACAGATCATCATTTATTAAACTATCGATTTTACCGTTAAAACTTATAATTGTATTTATAATATTCCCATCAATATTATTACAATACCACTTTCTAAATTCATTGTTCACTAGACCATCTGGTACATAAGTACATAAATCTTTTGCAACAAGTTTACTAATATTAACTCTAAGCAAAGCATGATTTGTGCCAAAGTTCATTTTGCCAATCAAAGAAAGGTAAGTATCATTTAACTTAAAATGAAAGTTTTTTACGCTAATGATTTCATCACTATATGTCAAATTTACATTTACATTAGTCAAGGCTAAGTTTTTACCTGAGTGACTCTCTGTATTTAACACGTATATGTTTCCATCCATAACTTCATCCTTTCCATTAATTCTCATTGAGAAGTTCCCTTTGAACCCTATTTCTTTGTCCAAATTGTAACTTTTAACTAGTGTGGAAAACTCGTTAAATAGCCCCAACTTTAGGTTATAAAATGTTCCATACAAATTTAACAAATTATTGCGATTTTTTATCATAATAGATAAATCATCTAGAATCCCCTTTTTATCTTTTGTATGAACACGAATATCCAAAACATTAAAATTTTCCTCCTTTCCTACATATACTTTATCAATGAAGAATTCACCTTCCGTGCTTTTATTGACAGCAATGTTAGTAATTTCAATCCTTGAGTCTGCATTTAAGTAGAAAAAAATTTTTCTTATTGTCTTCAGCAGATTTTTTGTACTACTCATCTTATCTGTCATTACAGATGTTGTTATTCCTCTGGTCTCTTCCTTCTTGATATATATGTGTACATTACCAGCTAAAACCTGAGAGAACTTTTTGGAACTTAACTTAAAGTGTACGAAAAGCTCAGGAACTTCTATGGTAAAGTCAGGATTTGTTATTTTTAAATCTGTAATGACTAGCTTGCCATCTTTCTGCCAAATAACCGAGGTACTCTCCATGCTGACATCCGAATTGGTAAATATCTTTAATATTTTTTTCTTTATATAAAAATTAATATAACTAATATTGATTTCTAAAGGACCTTCCCCTTTAAAAGGGATAAAGAAGCAGAATATAAATAATAAAATTATAGAAAATGATAGAGCTATTTTTTTAAGCATCGATTATTGCTTTTCTTGCTAAGCTGTCGGCTTCTTCATTGTATTTATCACCATTATGCGCTTTCACCCACTTCCAATTAATCTCATGTTGCAAAGCAACATCGTCTAATTCTTTCCATAATTCTATATTTTTTACTGACTTCTTATTACTTGTCTTCCAGCCGTTCATTTTCCACTTATTTATCCATTCTGTTATACCGTATTTAATATAGAGGCTATCCGTATACAAACTGATATTACAAGGAAATTTTAATACCTTCAGTCCATTGATCACTGCTGTTAACTCCATTTTATTATTTGTAGTATTTTCTTCTCTACCACAGATGTTCTTTCTATGATTTTGAAATAATATGATTGCTGCCCACCCTCCTGTCCCTGGGTTACCAGAGCATGCTCCATCTGTGTATATTGTCACTTCCTTTTTCTTCATCTTTAACTGTAGTGAATTAATAAAGTATATCGTTGCTTCTATAAAATCACAATTTTTATAGATATAGAGGCAATTTAAGCCGCACCTTTAAATTTTATTATGGAAACAAAAAAAAGTGCTACAACGAGCATTATTAGAAGAGAAAGTAAAAGATAGTTTTTGTGTTCTTTCATGGTTAAAACAAATCAATAGAGCAGTAAATAACGCTGGCAAACAGAGAAAATAGATAAGAAATCGAATAAGAAAACATTTTTTTCTGCGAGCTATGACTCTTAAGCCTTATAACGGATGCAGCAAACCAAATAAAAACATACCCTTCAATCATTGCCATACTGAGGTAAAATAGAGCCTTTTTCAAAAATAGTGCTGGAAGTAAGCTAGTTAATACGAGTAACACGCTATAGATTAATATATATTTCCTCGTTTTTTCTGGACCATAAACGATATTGAACATTGGAATCGATGCTTTTGTATAATCTTCAGATCTATTTAAGGATAGAGCCCAAAAATGTGGTGGAGTCCACATAAAAATTATTAAAAATAGAATACAACTTTCCCAGCTTACAGAGTCAGTTACAACCGCCCAGCCAATCATTGGAGGAAAAGCACCTGCTGCACCACCAATAACAATATTCTGCGGAGTACGCCTTTTGAGCCAAATTGTATACACAAAAACATAAAATAATATGCTAATTGCAAGCAAAGCAGCAGAAACATAGTTCACTGCTATTGCCATGATAAATACTGACAATATTCCAAGAGTTATGCCAAATTCAAGCGCGCTTTCTGCAGAAACTCTACCTGAAGGTATAGGGCGGTTTTTTGTTCTCTCCATAAGCAAGTCTATATCTCTGTCATACCACATATTTATTGCACCTGCAGATCCTGAACCAAGAGCAATGCACATAAGAGATATTAGTGCAAGGAAAGGATGAATGCTACCTGGTGCAGCAAGCATTCCAGCAATTGCAGTAAACACTACAAGGTACATTATCCTTGGCTTCAGCAAATGCCAAAAATCCAGTATTGTTGATTCAACATTTAGCAAAACACTTGTGTACATTCTATTTTATCACTGGTGGTTTTTCAAAAGTATGAAAAGGCGGTGGTGAAGATACCGTCCATTCTAAAGTGTCACCTTCCCAAGGATTATCTCCAGTTTTTTTGCCCCACTTAAAGATATGTATAACTATAAATACAAAAAACATAACTGAAAGAAAGGACATATATGAGCCAATTGAGGATATATAATTCCAAGGGATAAACGCGTCGGGATAATCAGGTATACGCCTTGGCATACCTGCTAATCCCAGGAAATGCTGGGGTAAGAAAGTGACATTGGTGCTAATAAAAGTGAGCCAAAAGTGTATCTTTCCTAAACACTCGTTATATTGCTTACCTGACATTTTGCCTATCCAATAATAAAAACCGGCGAAAGCTCCAAATAATGCAGCAAGCGACATGACATAGTGAAAGTGAGCAACGACATAATAGGTATCGTGCAAAAGCTTATCTATTCCACCGTGAGAAAGAATTATTCCGGTTATACCACCTCCAACAAACATGAAAATAAAACCTAATGCAAACAGCATTGGTGTCTTCAATTCAATCGCTCCACCCCACATAGTTGCAATCCAACTAAAGACTTTTACACCAGTTATAACACCAATGAAAATTGTGCTAGTGTTAAAAAATATAGCAGCATCCTCGCTAAGCCCAACAGTAAACATATGGTGAGCCCAAACCATGAAGCCAAACGTTGCTATTCCTATCATGGCATAAACCATTCCCATATAACCAAATACTGGCCTATGAGAAAAAGTTGACACAATCTGACTGATGATACCAAATGCAGGAAAAATAATTATGTAAACTTCTGGATGACCAAAAAACCAAAACAGATGTTGAAATAACACAGGATCACCACCACCAGCAGGATCAAAAAAGGAGGTACCTATATTACGATCAGTGAGCAGCATAGTTATAGCACCAGCAAGTACCGGTAAGGCAACAATTAACATAAATGACGTGAGTAAAATAGACCAAACAAATAGTGGTATCTTAGTTAGTGACATACCTTTTGCACGCATATTGAATATGGTAACTATAAAGTTGATCGCCCCAACAATTGATGACATACCAGCAATATGAAGTGCAAGTATAGCAAGATCAACTCCTGCACTTGGGTGGGACATAATTTGCGACAAAGCTGGGTATAAAGTCCATCCTGTTCCAGGACCTTCGCCAGCAAATACCGAGAGGATAAGCAAAATAAAAGATGAAACTAACAACCAAAAACTTAAATTATTCATACGAGGAAATGCCATATCTGGTGCACCAATCATGAGAGGTACGAACCAATTACCAAATCCTCCCATTAAGGCTGGCATTATCATAAAAAACACCATTATTACCGCATGCCCTGTAATCATTACGTTATATAGCTGGTAATTATTGTTAAGTATATTAATGTGCATTAGCTGAGTACGAATAATTACCGATAATAATCCACCAATAATTCCAGCTAATATGGAAAAAATAATGTATAGTGTCCCTATATCTTTGTGATTAGTAGAAAACAGCCAACGTCTTATACCTTTTGGTACATCACTCATATCTATACTCCAAACTTAACTTACTAATTTTTTATCTTCAATCCACTTATTAAAATCTTCTTTACTCACTGCTTCAACAACAATTGGCATAAATCCATGACCTTGACCACATAGTTCATAACATTGCCCATAATAAATACCGGGCTTTGTAACGTTAAACCATGCTTCATTCAGCCTACCTGGTATTGCATCAATTTTTATACCAAAAGCCGGTATTCCCCAGCTATGTATTACATCTCCTGCTGTCACTTGTAAACGAATATTAGTATTGATAGGTAAAATAACGTTATTATCAACAGAGAATAGTTTTAAATCTCTTTCGGTAAAGTCTTCTTTTCCTTTTATATAGCTGTCAAATGAAATACCTTGATATTCTGGGTACTGGTAACTCCAATACCATTGATGACCAATAACTTTTAGTGTTATGTCAGCTTTTGGCACTTTCTCCTGTAGTTTAATTAATTCAGCATTTTTAAAAGCCAATACCCCAACAATAATCGTTGGTATAACAAACCAGATAATTTCTACAAAGATATTATGAGTTATTTTACTGACATTTTTCACTTTGCCCTTACGAAAGCGAAATACTATATAAGCAAGCAGGGCCCATACAAAAAGCATAATTGCAATCATTACACTCATCACAAACGAATGTGACTTAACTACAGCCTCCATCATCTCAGTTGCAGGCGCAGGAAATCCAAATTGCCAAGAAGTAGGAGCAGAAGCAATTGATATGTTTGAGTAAAACATTATCAATAATGCAAATAACTTCACCATATTTTTTGCTGTAAAACTAACTGTATAATAATATATATACAGTTACTATGCAAACAGAGATTATAGAATGTACACAAGTGTTTTGCTAAATATTGAATCAAAAGTAAATGATGATTAATGTTTTTTTAGCATTTAATAAATATACTAATACGATACTAACTTGAGGAAAAAGCATTTACATGAATCTATTTTAAGTTAAGTATTTACTTTAAGGAAGTTCTATAATAAGTTTAATAGTGTCTGTTATTGCTAATAACCCTCTAGCCTCACACCTAAAAGCAGTAACAGACACTATTAAACTTTAGGTAAGTTTGCCTATTTATAATTCATTAAGGTAAAAATCTTACTAATTCCTTTAATTCTATTATACAGCTGAGTTTACTAATTAACCTTTAATGTTTACGTTAGCATTTGCATCTTAAATCAAAGATTTACATATTATAGAAAATAATTATAAAATAATACACTACTTGTGTGTAAATTTTTTTGCATATCAAACTCTGTAAACAAATTTTTTAGAAAAGCAAAATAAATTATCTCTCTATGAAAGATCTATCGAATGTTGCAATTATAGGTGTAAACAAGAACGATAAAAGAGTGCGGGATTGAGTAACTATATATACTTCTGCTGGCATACCAGGATATAGGTATACGTTTTTAAATTGAGCAAGTTCTGATTTTGGTATCACCACTCGCACTGAATAATAACGCCCCATCCTTGGATCATCAAGAGCATCAGGGGAAATATGGTTTACTATACCGTTAATTAAACTTAAGCGACGTGCACTATAAGCGCTCAGCCTTACTTTAACTTTTAGCCCTTCTAGTCCGTCGATAGAGACTATATTGCTATCTTTCTTTTTTGCTGACAGTATCTCTTCTATGTTTCTGGTTAGAACTTTAGCATCTATTATTAGATCATCATCTGATGGTACTATACTCATGATTGGAACTCCAGATTGTATAACACCACCTTCAGTGTGGTATCTTATATCTGTAACTATACCATCTTGAGGTGATTTAATTATTGTACGTGCTAACGAATCTTCAGCAACCATCAGCCTCTCTTTTAAGTCTGCAATAGATGTATTAACTTCCTTAAGCTCAGCATTTGCTCTTTCTTGAGCATCATTCTTCACATTTATAATCTCTAACTCATTTTCTCCAATCTTTTGCTGTACTTGAGATATTGCAGAACGGTAATGTCCAACTCTACCCTCAATTTCAGCAAACTGTTTTTCTAAAGCTAAAATGTGTGGTTTGCTTATATGGCCACTATCAAGTAATTGTCTTTTTGTTTCTTACTCCTCAGTTATCAAGTCATATTGCTTATGGGCTGCATTTAGTTGAAAATTTAGCCCTGCTAATTCATCATTTAACTGCTTTATACGTTGTTGCAGTATGTCAGTTTTTCCTAATATACTCTTTCTCTGAGAGTTGAACAACTTTACCTGATTCTTTATCGCTTTATTTACAAGTTCATCGTTAGATAATCTTTTAACCTCATCAGAAAATTCTAGCGTATCTAAGTCTCCCCTAATTGCAATAAGTCTTGCTTCAGTTGCCAAAAATGATAAGAGTTTTTCTTTAATTATACTCAAATTTGCCTTTTCGTTAACATCACTTAATAAAACTAAAGGCTCATCTTTTTTAACTGTTTGACCTTCTTTTACTAAAATTTTGCTTATTATTCCCCCACCCAAGTGTTGAACTATTTTTCTATTTGAAGAGACAATAACTTCTCCACTTGCATGCACTGCTCCATCAATTGGAGCTATAGCCGACCAAATACCACCTATTCCAAAAAAGATGAATATTACCACTAAACCAAAAAATAGTGGTCCCCATGTGACTTTTAGGACTTCATTTACGTTATTACTCTCACGTTTAAAAATAAAATTTATCATCGCATCAATCCATGCGAACGTCTTATCCAAAAATTGATATTTCTTCTTTCTATTTCCTGCCCCTTGCATATCTATATCATCGCCACCAATCAGGCCTGTCAAAGAAAGTCCAGCACTAAGTTTTTTTAACTTACTCATTATAATGCTACTTTGAATTCTTGTTAATCAGAATAACACACAAAAACAAAGAATCTATAACTTAAGCATTTTACTTAGACTGTGAGACACTAGAATAAACTATTTAGTAACAATTCTTATACTCCATTCAATGGTTCAGCATTAAGCTAGAAAATCAAAACGGTTTTACAACAACCATGATAACTATAATTATTATTAACACTGTTACTGCTTCGTTTAAAACACGAAAATAAACGTGAGTTTTCTTATTCAAGCCCACTGCAAAATTTTTCCTATGTTTTGCAAGTAGGCCATGAATAGCAAACATTAAGAATAATGCTAGCGCTTTTACATGAAACCACCCTTCGCGGTATGCTTCCCTAATAATCATTAGCATAATTCCAAAACTAAGCGAGAAAAGCATTGCAGGGTTTATGATATATCTAAGGAGTCTCTTCTCCATTATTTGAAGTAAGCTGTCATTTTCTGACCCTGGTTTTACAGATGCATGGTAAACATAAAGCCTTGGCAAATAGAGCATACCTGCCACCCACATAATTACAGAGATAACGTGAAAAGCTTCAAGCCAGTGATAGTAGTCCATATAGATAGTGTTACAAAATGTTAAAGATTTCTGGTATGATCTCAGTTTAATAAAAGAAAGTCAATATGAAAGCAGGAAATTTCACTAAAGAGCAAGTGATTGGGTTCTACAGAAAAATGCTTCTAATACGCAGATTTGAGGAAAAAGCAGGACAATTATACGGAATGGGATTAATAGGCGGATTCTGTCACTTATCAATAGGGCAAGAAGCAGTTGCAGTTGGGACTCAAGCTGCATCAAAACCTGGTGATGCTTTTATCACAAGCTATAGAGACCATGGCTTAATGCTCTCATGTGATTCTGATCCAAATGTTGTAATGGCAGAACTCACGGGCAAAGAAACAGGATGTTCAAAAGGCAAAGGTGGCTCCATGCACATATTTGATGTTGAAAAAAATTTCTTTGGTGGACATGGAATAGTAGGTGCACAAGTCCCAATTGGTACAGGAATAGCATTTGCTAATAAATACAAGAAAAAAGATAACGTTGTATTCACATATTTTGGTGACGGTGCTGCAAATCAAGGACAAGTATATGAATCATTTAATATGGCATCTTTGTGGAAGTTACCTGTGGTTTATATCATAGAAAATAACGAATACGCAATGGGAACTTCTGTGCAAAGATCAACTTTAGTAACTGAACTATATAAAAGAGGAGAGAGTTTTGGTATTCCTGGAAAACAAGTTGATGGAATGGATTTTTTCTCTGTCTATGAGATAACAAGTGAAATAGCTGAGCACGTACGTGGGGGAAAAGGACCTCTCTTGCTTGAAATGAAGACATATAGATATCGTGGCCATTCGATGTCAGATCCTGCTACTTATCGCTCAAAAGAAGAAGTTGAAGATATGAAGCAAAATCATGATCCTATAAGCACCTTAAAGCAGTATATAACAGACAATAAAATCGCTTCTGATGAAGAATGCAAAGCTATTGATAAGGAAATACGAGATTTAGTAAAAAAGTCAGAAGATTTTGCTAAAAATAGTAAAGAGCCAGGCATTGATGAACTATATACTGATGTTTATAAATTTGTTAGCTAATCAGTTGCCATCAAAATTATGTTTTGGCCTACTATAGATATTTTTTGGCAGCACTTAACTTTATTATATAACAGCCTAGTCAATAGAAACTGTAGTAACTCTTATATTATTGATATACACCGCTCTTGGATCATAGGTTAAATGAGTTTTATTTGACTTTTTGTGCTAGTTTGCAGAATATAAAGTTATTAATTGAATAAAATACATGACAAAAGAAAACTGGGAGACAGTAATTGGACTTGAGGTACACGCTCAGGTTTCTTCTAAGACAAAGCTATTTTCTAGTTCACTAACGGAATTTGGCACTGAGCACAATACTCAAGTTTCTCTAGTTGATGCGGCAATGCCAGGTACATTGCCAATATTAAATTATTTCTGCATAGAGCAAGCAATATGTACCGGTCTTGCACTTTCTGCAGAAATTAATAAATGCTCTTACTTTGATCGTAAAAATTATTTTTATCCCGATTTACCACAAGGTTACCAAATAACCCAGTTCTTTGAGCCAATAGTTAAAAATGGTAAAGTGTTTATCAATAATAATGAAAAAGAAATAAGAATCGCAAGAATTCACTTAGAGCAAGATGCAGGAAAGAGTATTCATGAAGAAAGCAAAACTTACGTAGATTTAAATCGTGCAGGTGTTGCTTTAATGGAAATTGTTTCAGAGCCAGATCTTCGTTCATCTGCAGAAGCTGCAGAATTCATGAAAAAATTGAGGCAGATTTTGCGTTACATCGGTTCATGTGATGGTGATATGGAAAAGGGGTCACTTCGCTGTGATGCAAATGTTTCTGTTCGCCCAGAGGGTAGTAGCACATTTGGCACTCGTTGTGAAATAAAAAACTTAAATTCAATACGTTATATTGTACAAGCTATAGATTATGAAGCACAAAGGCAGATCAAAATTTTGGAAAGCGGAGGAGAAATAAGTCAAGATACCTTATTGTTTGATGTCACTTTAGGAAAAACAAAAGTGATGAGAAGCAAAGAAGATTCAAGTGACTATAGATATTTCCCTGAACCTGATTTGCTACCTGTTGAAATAAGCCAAGACAAAATTGATTCTATTAAATCATCTTTACCCGAGTTGCCAGATCAAAAAAAACTTCGATACATAGAGGAATTAGGTATCAATGAATATGATGCAGACGTTATCACTTCTGATAAAGAAATTGCCGATTATTTTGAAAAATTAGCAAAAAAGCATGATTCAAAGATTGCAGTTACCTGGTTAACCGTCGAGCTTTTCGGTCGTTTAAATAAAACAAATATTGATATTGTTAGCTCTCCAATTAAAGCAGATGCTTTATCCGAACTCCTCGACTTTATCGTCGATGGAACGATCTCTGCTAAACTTGGTAAACAAGTTTTTGATATTATGTTTGAAACTGGAAAGCCTGCATCCCTTATTATAGAAGAGCAGGATCTCAAGCAAATAACTGACACATGTCAAATCTCAGAGGTAATAGATACAATCATCAATAACAACCAAGATAAAGTTCAAGAATATAAGGGTGGTAAAACAAGATTGTATGGATTCTTTGTTGGTGAAGTTATGAAATCTACCAAAGGAAAAGCTAGCCCTGATGTCGTAAACTTGATTTTGAGTGAAAAATTAAAATTGAGTGCCTAGGTGTACGATCCCAGATCTTTTGCTATTTGCTTGACTTGTTTCTTTACATAGCTTCTAATTTAAATTCTGCTGTCTATTCTATTCACAACCTTTTGCAAAACGCTTTGCTTTCTCTCTGCTGGTCACTATTGCTTATATAAAGCAAGTATAGTACTGAATGATGTTGCAAGCACTCAGTTCGGCAATATTATCGATTTAAGACGAAGTTAAGATTTTGATTTTTTATTCAAACTCTTCTGAAAGTTTTTATACATATTGAAGACATCTTGATAATTTAGGTGAGTGTAAACTTGAGTAGTTTCAAGGCTTGAGTGGCCAAGCAGCTGTTGTATTGATCTTATGTCAATATCTTCCTGAAGCAAATGAGTAGCAAAACTATGGCGAAATGCATGTGGAGATAAAATTTCTGGTAAGTTTAAAAATCTTCTTATTTTTTGCAAACGATTAGCAACATAAGTTCTTCCCAATTTTTTTCCTCTTACCCCCACAAAAAGATGTCCCGCTTCGTCAAAGTGGGGACAAGCTTTTATATATTTTTGTATACACTTTTTTACTACTGGAAGAATAAATACCTGCCTTTGTTTATCTCCCTTACCTGTTACTATTAAACTTTCATTGCTAATATCACTAACCTTAAGATTCAGTGCTTCAGTGATTCTTAAGCCCGTACCATATAGCAGAACGACAATTGCAATTTCTCTTTTTACCACCCAAGGCTCGCCTAGATCAGGCAATTTCATTTCTTTCAATAGAGTTTCTATGTTAGATATTGAAAGTGCTTTAGGTAGAGTTCTTCTCTGAATTGGCCTTGATAAAGAAAATACCGCTTCATTATTTATTTCATAATTGTTTTTTATATATTTGAAAAAATTTCTGATTACTGACAATGCGCGAGTGTTAGATCTCGCATTTACACCTCTTGCATAACGAGAGGTAAACCAACTTCTCAGTTCAGGTATGCTTAATTTTTCTAAAGAGCCAACATTTACTTCTTCACCAATGTGAGTATTTAGGAAACTTATAAGATCTTTGAGGTCCCTCATGTATGACTCCAAAGTGTTTGGTGAGTAAGACCTGTTGTACTTTAGCCAATCATACCATTTTTCAATGATTGAACCGAGGTCCACAGTTACTTTTTAAAGAAAGCATCGATGCACGCATCCCTAAAGGCTTCATTTATATCAGGATGAGAGTGACAAATTCTGTATATATCCTCTGCTGCTGCACCATATGCCATTGCAACCGCTGCTTCATTGATTAGCGTATCAGCGTATGCTCCTATGATATGTACACCGAGTATTGTATCTGCTTTGCTACAAGTCAGAACTTTCACGAATCCCTCAGCATCGTCAGTGACTTTTGCTCTACCGTTTGCAGCAAATTGACATTTACCAACTTTATACTTTCGACCAGCACTTTTTAGTTCTTCTTCAGTTTTACCGATTGAAGAAACTGCAGGGTGGGTGTAAATGACTGACGGTATGATTTCATAATCAACGTGAGGCAATTGCCTTGCTAGTATCTCTGCAACTGCCACCCCTTCTTCCTCAGCTTTGTGAGCAAGCATTGCTCCACCAATCACATCACCAATAGCAAATATTCCTTTCACATTAGTTTCATATCTGTTGTTAACTTGAACGAAACCACGATTATCTTTTTCCATTTTTTCATCAATACCAAGACCATCAGTACATGGTTTGCGTCCTGCTGCCACCAATACCTTATCCGCTTCTATAGTGTTTATTTGATTATCTTTTACAGAGCAAACTTTCACACTCAAAGAGTTACTACTTTGTTTTATCTCTTCAACTTTGGTGCTGAGTAAAAATTTTATTCCCTGCTTTTGTAGACTAGAAAGTAAAGACTTACTTAGTTCGCTATCCATTGCTGCAGCGATTCTATCAAAAAACTCTACTACAGTAACTTCAGAGCCTAGCCTATTCCACACAGAAGACATTTCAAGTCCTATTGCCCCAGCTCCAATTACAACAAGTTTTTTTGGTACTTCAGTTAAAGACAATGCACCAGTTGATGAAATGATATTTTTCTCATCAATATCAATTCCTGGTAGAGAACTAACATCAGAACCAGTTGCAATTACTATATTTTTTGCCTTCAGTACCTTACCTTCAACTGAAACTTCAAGGTTGTCTTGATCAAAAGAAGTAATTTTTCCAAGTCCATTGATCTTAGTAATTTTGTAAAGGTTAAACAGATATTCTATGCCTTTTCCAAGTTCTTGAACTCTAGCGTCTTTATAGCCTAGCATTTCTTTCAAATCGAGACTTACATCCTTAACTTTTATGCCAAGTTTTGATAGATTATTTTTCGCGCTAGCATACTGATAAGAGCAATGGAGTAATGCTTTTGATGGTATACACCCAACTCGCAAACACGTGCCACCAAAAATGCTATTTTTGTCTATACAAGCAACTTTGAGTCCAAGTTTTGCAGCAGCAATAGCGCATTTGTAACCACCTGGACCACCACCTATAATAATCAAATCATAATCAGTCATAAAAAACAAACCTATTTTCTAAAGAATAAACACCATTTCCTTCAGTCGTTATATACATCTTACCATGGGTAAATACTGGAGCATGAAACACATTACCAGGTATTTTAATTACCCTTCCTGTACTTTCAGATCCAGGAAAAACAAATATTGAACCTTTATTACTTGTTACCCAAAGCGTATGGGCATACATAATTGGAACAAACAATTGCACATTCTCTATAAAATCAGATGTCCAAACTGTTTTTCCACTTTGTATGTCGATGCCAATTACCTTATTATCTTTAGTCACCATGAAAATTCTTCCGCCTTCTTTTTGTTTCTCTGCAGGAATAAGAGGGCTATAATATGACTCAATGTTTGATATACTTTTTACTTGTAGTGGCCTTGACCATAAAATATTTCCTGAGTTTACGTCAATGCTATAAATATAAGAGTTGCTCGTAGCTATTAAGATATTATCGTGTACTCTAGGCGTAGTAGTTACATCTGTAAGCTGTGTATCTAAAAGATTTGTAGCTAATTTTTGGCTCCATAGTTTTTTACCTTCTTCATTAAAAGCTATTAACTCACCATTTGAAAATGGTGCTATTATTTTATCATTAGAGATTGTTGGTGAGATGGAATATAAACCTCGAACCTCATTTATACCATTTTGATAAGCCCAAATAGGGCTGCCATCTTTTATATCAAATGCATGTAGATAGTTATCAATAGTCAATACTACCAACTTATTGTTTATTACTATTGCTTTCCCTCTTGCCGGAGCTCTTAATTCTTTTTCCCATTGAATCTCCCCTGTTTTTGCATCTATTGTGTGTAGAATGTTATCCACTACAAAGAAAACATTTTCTTTGTAGCTCGATAAACTCATATTACCAATTTTTTTCCTACTTGAGAGGTATAATTTCCAATTTATAACTCTTGGGTTATCGATATCAAAGGAATATAAGGTACCGTGCTTGTCTGGTAAAATAACGCTATTTTCTGTAAGTATTGGAGCTACATATCCTTGAGATAATTTTTTATCTACTAAACTTATTCGTTCGCTTGCCATTGTATAGTTACTATACAATAACATTATCATGACAATTATTATTTTCATTATTTAGTGAAAACAAGATTCGTTAATATACATACTAGAAACGTAAATCACAACGAAAATGTTCTTAATTGTGGATCAAAAGCATTAACGTAATGTCATGCCATTATGTAAAGATTCTCTTACTGTAATAATTTTTATCAAGTATTGATTAAAACACATTTCGATAGCTCAGACTAACGCTGTCAGTAATATTACCATAATATGAAATGGAAATGTACGCAGCATTTTCACGATGAAAGATATTGTTGTAATGTCATTCATTTAAACTATGCATATCAATTTGAAAAATGTACATTGTCTTATGCTATAGTACCTAAAAATAAATGCTCAACATACAAAATAACGCTTCACTTTGCAGGCAATGGATATTCTTGGCAGTACTTGCTCTTGCTTGTTCTGGACTGCTGTCAATAATTGTTATTTTTCTACGATTGCCTTTTATTTCTTCTCTCATTCCTTCTGCACAATATATCTTTGATAATGCACTGGTAATACACGTAAATTTGTCAATTTTGGTATGGATGTGCTCTATAATATCTCTGCTCTTCATCATAAACTTAAAAAACACCAATCATTGGTTTAACTTCTCATGGATTCTCTCAATCCTTTCCATGCTGCTAATGTTTATATCTGCATTTGTTCCAAATACTGAAGTTATCAAAAGTAACTATATACCTGTATTACAAAACAAATTATTTTTACTTGGACTCAGTCTTTTCATTACCAGCATATTGATAAATACAGCTCTAGCCTACATATCAAATAAACAAGACTCATATCTTTCAATCGGACAAATTGGCCTGGTCATTATACTTGTGTCATCATTTCTTTGTGTTGTTTTAGCACATAAAAATATGCCTCCAGGTCTATATCACTCAGACAAGAATTTATTTTATGAATATCTCTTTTGGGGAGGCGGACATTTACTGCAGTTTGCCTTTGCTCAAGCAATGTTTTTAGTTTATTTGATCATACTGAATGCTCGCTATATTAGTCTAAATAAAATTACCATTTTACCACTATTTATAAACACAGTTTTGACCGTAGGTGCGCCGTTTATATACTTTATTTATTCGGCGGATAGTGCTGAATTGATACAGTTTTTTACCTGGCATATGAGAATTGCTGGAGCAGTTCTGCCGTGCTTTTTAACAATATTAGTGTATTGCAACATAAAAACTCTACTCAATGATAAGGGCAATTATCTTCTCCACTCGTTTGTATTGTTCATTTATGGAGGTGTGCTTGGAGTGCTAACTATTGAAGGAAATGTCACTATCCCTGCGCATTATCACGGTTCTGTGGTTGGTATTACTATAGCTTTTATGAATTTTGTCTACTGGCTGTTACCAAAATTGGGCTGTAAAGAAATAAAAAGCTCCATAGTAAGATTACAGATTTACGCTTACAGTTTGGGACATTTTCTCCATATTACTGGCCTTGTTTGGCTTGGTGGATATGGTGCCTTAAGAAAAGTTGCAGATCTGCCAAGTATTTCATCAATGTTAGCACGCACGTGCTTCATTATAGGTGGTGCTATATCAGTTATTGGTGGAATGTTGTTTGTAATAATTGTGCTTTCACATTTGTTAAAAGGCAAAGCGCGTACCAACTAACCCACAGAAACAAAACTAAAAATTTTAGTGTGAAATTACTATATTTACTTTGTACTATGGCTCAAACAACCTGCTTCAAATTTGGAAAGGCAGTGAAATGAAAAAAACTATATCAAGCTACACTGAATTCTTATTTGCTACTCCTTGTGGTTCTTGTGTTCCATTTACTTGAGAGCTAGGTTGCATTATTAAACCACCAGCTAAGAATGCAGATACTGTTGCTATAACAACGATTAACCACATGTCCAATTTAGTTGTATGTTCAAGTGTAATATACACTACTAACCCAACAGCAAGACCAGTACTAGCAGTAGCGATGTATGTTGCTTTTTCTTTTAGTTGTTTATTTGCTTCATTTTTGGCTCCTAATATTTTCTTTTCTTGCTGTGAATGCTGGATTTGAGTATTTAGTTTATTTTTTTCAGCTTTTAATTCTATATTTTCGTTCTGAGCTGTCTTCCTTGCATATTCTAAGGATCTATTTAACCGTTTAGCTCTATCCTTTTTAGTTTGTAAGTCTTTATTTTCCGCCTCTAGCTGCTCAAGTTTATTTATTTTTTGTTTCATTTCACTTTTCATTTCATTTTTTAATTCATTTCTTATTTTATCTTTCAATGTAGCTATTGCATCTTCTGAGCTTTTTTTAACTTCTAGTTCCAACACGTCCTCAAGCAATTCTGCTAGTTTTATTTTTTCGTTGGAGGGCAGATAGTATGGATCATATAGAGCATTAACAAAATCTTGTAAATCAGAAAATTTAAAATCAGGCATAATAAACCTCAATACTAAAAATTTATCGTGTAATACATAAAAAACTAAAATCAAGAAATTTTGTATTATAAACTAAAATGTCAGACATTAAAATTGCTGTATTTGCTCAATTGTGCTAATTTAAAGCTTAAAACTGAAAAATATTTATGTTGGAAGAAAAATACAGCTTTAGAGAAGTTGAAAACAAATACAATGTATTATGGGAAGGAAGTAAAGTTTATAAATGGAGTAGTGAAAAGGGTAACACTTTCACTATAGATACGCCCCCACCAACGATATCAGGAAAGTTGCATATTGGCCATATATTCAGCTATTGCCACACAGACTTTATTGCAAGGTTTCAGCGTATGCTGGGAAAAGATGTATTTTATCCAATTGGGTTTGATGATAATGGCCTTCCGACTGAAAGGTTAGTTGAGCAAACCTATAAAACCCGCGCAAAAGAAGTTGGCAGAGAAAAATTTATAGAGATGTGCCATGAGGTTATTGAAAAATCAAAGCAAGAATTCAAGGAATTGTTTAAATCAGTTGGCATTAGCTATAACTGGGATTTGGAATACCACACGATCAGCAAGGAAGCTGTGGCACTTTCTCAAATGTCATTCATTGATCTATATAATAAAGAGTATGCATACAGAAAAATGCAACCTATTCTTTGGGACCCAGTCGATAAAACTGCAATTGCACAAGCAGAAATAGAGGATAAAGTCTTTGAGTCATTTTTGAACACGATAGTTTTTTCCACTGAAGAAAATGAGCAGATTAAGATTGCAACTACACGGCCTGAGTTGCTTCCAGCATGTGTTGCAGTTTTTTGCCATCCAGAAGATGCACGCTACACTCAGCTGATTGGAAAAATAGCCGTGGTGCCAATAACAGGAGCAAAAGTTCCAATAATAGCTGATGATAAAGTTAAAATAGATAAAGGTACTGGACTTGTTATGTGCTGTACGTTTGGTGATGAGCTCGACATATATTGGCAGCAAAAGCATAATCTGCCGGTGACAATTATAATTGATCAGGATGGAAGGATAAACCTGCATGCAGTGTGTGATCAAAAATGGATCCCAGTGTCACGCACTGGGATGACAGGGGAGAAAGATGCCCAGTATCAAGCTACTCAGGTGACAGAGGAGACACATGCCGGTGTCATCCGAGTAGCTGACACTGGGATCCATGGACTAAAAGTTAAAGAAGCAAGAAAGAGGATCATTGAAATCCTCAGTGGAAAAGGACTTTTAATAGAAAGCACTAGCATTTCTCATTCTGTTAAATGTGCTGAAAGATCTGGCGCGCCGCTTGAAATATTACCTACTTATCAATGGTTTGTCAAGACTTTAGAGCAAAAAACTCAAGTATTAGATAAAGTGAGTAAATGTAATTGGCATCCAGAATCTATGCGTAAACGTATGGAGGTGTGGATAGAAGGGCTAAATTGGGATTGGTGCATTTCAAGACAGCGTTATTTTGGTGTGCCATTTCCGGTGTGGTATTCAAAACGTAAAGGGGAGGAGGGTAAAATCATTCTAGCTGAAGTAAAGGATTTACCTATCGATCCACTCAAAGATTTGCCGAAAGGCTATAGCAGAGAAGAAGTTACTCCAGATCAAGATGTGATGGACACTTGGGCAACAAGTGCGATCACTCCTCAACTAAGTGCACTGGCAGTAAACAGTGAGCTCGGTTTACCAAGCCATCGGTATGATAAGATATTTCCTGCAGATCTGCGCAGCCAAAGCCATGAGATAATAAGAACTTGGGCTTTTTATACGATTTTGAAGGCACATTATCATGCAGATTCACTGCCGTGGAAAAATATCATGATTAGTGGTTGGTGTTTGGCTGATGATAAAAAAAAGATGAGTAAATCAAAAGGTAATATCATCACTCCTCATGTAATGCTTGAAACCTATGGAGCTGACGTAGTACGCTATTGGGCAGCAAACTCAAGACTTGGAGTTGACACAGTCTACTCTGAAAATATCTTCAAAATTGGCAAACGACGAATGCTAGCAAATTTGTTTCCATATTTATGGAAAAACATCAAGCATTGAGCATAAATTCCATCAGTGAGACGATGG
>DWPD01000007.1:0-31395 GCA_018251475.1 Euphyes dion | reverse complement strand
AGCCGGATAACGGGAAACTGTTAAGTCCGGTTTTGAAGCCGAGGAGAGAAGGGTGACTTTCTCTCCTTAGGTAACGAGGAGGTGATTTAAAACTTAAGTATGTATGTATGCTTGACGATACATCTTATCGTATTCTTGTTGCTGAAGGAGAAATAGTGCATGCAGAAAATCCAAAAGTGATGATTGATGATATTGTTTCTGATCTCAAGAGTGGAAAAATACGAAGTTATAAAAGATATAATGCCAAAGAGTTTTATGAAAAGTATCTCAAAGAGTTTTTGAGTAATGAGAACTTGCAAAAGCTGGAAGCTGGTGATATTGAAAATACAACAGCAGAACTACCAAACTTAAAACAAGTAATGGAAGAAATGAAAAAATCAAACGCTAGCAATGGAATTACAATGCGAAATATAGAAAGTGTTCAAAATACGACGAATATTTTGGGTAATCCTATGATTCATGATACAAACTTGAGAGAGTTTAAATTATTGGAAACACCTTCAAACGAGAAAAATAATATAGTGTTCACAGTAGGTATGTTAGCAGTAACAGTAGCTTTGGTAGCAGCTATCGCAGCAGCTGTACCATTTAAATGTTGGTTTTATAATAGAAAAAATAAAAGCCATAGTAGTGCTAAGGAAGAAACTCCATCTAGTTATTTATTAAGTGCAATAACTTTAGAAAGTGGAACTAATTCTATTCGTTAGCCAAAATATTGCAAAAATAGAATTTTTTTATTATTTTTTTACAGTTTCCTCATTTAATAATTTTTATGCTCTAATTATTATACTTAATTTATCATTACCTGTTGTGTAAACAGGATGAGAATTTTCAATAATCTACATCCTTTAGTAAGAAAAAATCAATACATTCACGATAAATTTACCTCATATCTGTGTTTTATATGTGGAATTTCGAATGGAAAATTATGCAGGCAAAGAAAGAAGAATAGTGAATATAGTTACTCAACATTGGAGTGATATAAAAGGATCAGATAGAGAATGGCCAGAAAGACATGAAACAGACACTGCAGAAATCATGGAGTCATGGCAGCATTGTTTTATCATTGAAGTTAAAGATCGAGGTTATATTTGTGAAAATGCAGGAGAAAAAGCTATTGAATTCTATGGTTTTGAAAAAAAGATGTACATCGATGATAAGTATGCAATTGATGCACCATTTTTGCGGCTATATAAAATAGATGCAGTTATTGATAAACTTGAGACTGTAATAGAGAGTAAATGCCCAATCAATGAAGAGGAAGAAAGTGAAAGTGTTAAAATGAGGCAAGTATTGTTGCCACTTGGGAATAAAGAAGGTATAACACACATATTGGGCGTAATTACTTTTAAACTCCTTTAATATACAATTTTAATTTGATTCTTTAATAAAATTATCTATACTCATACTTAATTACTATTAAAGAACTCAATAGTAGTGTTTGTAAATTTATTTGGAATATGAAGAGAATAAGATTAAGATTAAGAACCAAATCTTCTGTTAAAAAGCGCTTTCGCCTTACAGCTAAGGGTAAAGTCATCTCTACTCAGTCAGGTAAAAGACATGGTATGGTAAAGAGAAGTAAATCTAATATTCGTAATCAGCGTGGTACGACGATTCTTAGTAAATCTGACTCGCGTATAGTTAAGCTTTATATGCCTTATGGTATTTAACAAAATGGAGGTAAAATAAAAATGGCTCGAGTAAAACGTGGAGTCACTACTCATGCTCGTCATAAAAAAATATTGAAACTAGCAAAGGGTTATAGAGGACGGGCAAAAAATTGTTATAGAATTGCATTACAAAGAGTTGAAAAAGCACTCCAATATGCTTACAGAGACAGAAGAACCTGTAAACGTGATTTTCGTGGTTTGTGGATAATACGTATTAATGCAGCAGTAAGAGAACATGGACTTACTTACGGTAGATTTATGCATGGTCTTAAACTTGCTGAAATTGATTTAAATAGGAAAATTCTTGCTGAGATGGCTGTTAATCATAAGGATGATTTTGCTAAATTAATAGAAATTGTAAATAGTAAGTTAGCTTAAAGCAAAAACACCATGAGAATTATTTTCATGGGGTCACCGGAGTTTGCTGTTGGTGCGTTAAACTTACTATTGAAATTACAGAGTGAAATAGTAGCAGTATATACCAAAGCTCCAAAACCTTCTGGACGTGGGCAGAGGTTAACAAAATCCCCAGTACACATCGTTGCTGAAAAAAGTGACATAGAGGTATGCACTCCTGCCTCTTTAAAATCTTCGATAGAGCAAGAAAAGTTTGGAAATTTTAAGCCAGACGTTGCAGTTGTTGCTGCGTATGGATTGATACTTCCAAAAGAAATTTTAAATATTCCCAAATATGGTTGTATTAATATTCATCCATCATTGCTGCCTAGGTGGCGCGGTGCAGCTCCGATACAGCACACAATTTTAGCCGGAGATCAAGAAACCGGAGTTAGCATTATGCAGCTAGATGAAGGATTAGATTCTGGCCCTATTTTAAAACAGAAAAAATTTCTTATTGAAAAAAGCGATAATTATAAGACGTTGTATGATAAATTGTCTGAATTAGGTAGTGATTTACTGCTGAAAGTACTAAACGAAATTGAAAAGCAAGTTCCCTTAAAACAGAGCGATAACGATGCGTGCTATGCTGACAAAGTAAAAGACTATAAAATTTACGCAAGTGACGCCTGTGAAATTGCTTATAGAAAGGTTAAAGCATTTTATCCAAAAGCATTCATTAAGGTAGAGAACAAACGTATCAAGATACTTGATGCTGAATTTGAAGCCTTCACTTCAGGACAAGGTGAGATCATTAATGATAATATGCATATAAGTTTAAAAGGTGGTACTTTAATTCCTAAAGTTGTACAAATGGAAGGAAGAAATCCTTGCGATATTAAAGATTTTGTTCGTGGCTTAAAATCAAGTTTAACAAAAAAATTTATAGAATAGACTACTTTGAAAGGAGGGTGAGGAGAGCTAAAGCAACTTCTACAATTTGGTATTCCGCTGCTTGTTAGCGGAATCTACAACAAGATACCGCGTTTTGGTGTACGAACATTGCAATTTGCAGGTAATTTGAGTAGTAGATGGTGTCATTCCAGTGCTTGACACTGGAATCCAGTTTCTATTGTACAGCCACCTGGTGTGCTCATTTAAAGTGAAGTTTTCTGGTTGTAAAAGACAAGACTTAATCTTACAGAAGAATCGACGTAGTCAAAACTAACTATCAGAATCTTGTTTAATACAGTTTAATGCTCTAATATTTTTCTAAATCTAAAAAGGGAACGTTCAAAAAAGCATAAGGGTCAAGTTAAGGAAATAAAGGTATGAAGAAGATAGGATAAGAAGATATAAAATTCTCTCGGATATATTTTAGTGAGAGAACTAATGATGAATAAAATAACTTGCTTATCAAATTACCTAAACAAATTTTTCAATGAAATGGCAAATAATTGAAACAGAAAAGGAAGAGAAAATTGAGTAATTGATGATTCATAAAAGCTATAATTTGGGGTGATATAGGGGTTACAAATTGCATCAAAAGACCTGCTGCAAAAGATGATTGAAAAAATGATGTGAGAGAGGTAGAAGAAGAATAAGCAGATCAAGTAAGGAAAAAAATGAGCTTTAGTTACTATAATATGAAAAAACACCCAAGAAACTTTCGTAATATAACAGGTTTAACTATAGAGGAGTTCAAAAAAGTAGTGGAAAAAGTGAGGTCTGGATGGGAAAAACTTGAAAAACAGAAAAAGTGTCATGGTAGAAGATCAAAACTACCAACTCTGGAAGATAAGTTGTTTTGCGTAATTTTGTACTATCGCACTTACATAACGCATAGATTTTTAGGATGCCTATTCAATGTACACAATGCAAATGTATGTAGGTTACTTAAGAGAATAGAGCCATTACTCGCCAAAAAAGTGACTATAACAAAAGATAGAAGTATGACGCCAGAAAAAATACTGAAGATTTTGGTTGATGTTACAGAACAGCAAATACAGAGACCAGAAGATAGTAAAAAACGGAAGAAATCATATTCAGGAAAAAAAAGAACCAACACTATGAAAACTGAGATTATTATCGAAGAAGGAGGAAGAATTTTATCAGTGTCAAAGTCATACCGTGGTAGAATTAGTGATTTTCGCATAAGGAAACAAGAAAAATATTTACCACTTGATAGCATAAAACATACCGATTCTGGATATCAAGGTTGGCAAAAATTGCAAAGCAATGTCATATAAAAAGTATCGTAAAAAGCCATTAACTCCAGAGCAGAAAGAGCATAATAGAAATCATTTAGAATGAGAGTAGAAAACAAGATCCGAGAGATAAAGATATTTAAGATTATGTCGAATGTTTATCGCAATTTTCAGAAAAAATATAACCTGAGGTTCAATATTATTGCTGGTATTGTAAATCTTAAGCACGCCTTTTAGTTAACCTTCATTTTAGTCACCCTCCTTTCCTTCTTTTTATCGCTTGATCCGCAGCAGGTCTATAGATCAGCTAAGTAAGGATTTAAGAAGCGCATTTCCAGAAATGAAAGGTTTTAGTCCTAGAAATTTGAAGTATATGCGTAAGTTTGCTGAGGAGTATTCTGATATTGAATTTGTGCAGGAGCCTCTTGCACAATTAACTTGGTACCATAATGTTACTCTTTTAGAAAAGATAGAGAGTCGAGAAACAAGGTTGTTTTATATAAAAGAAGCAATTGAACATGGCTGGTCAAGAAACATCATGGTAATGCAGATTGAACTTGGGCTGCATAAGCGTCAGGGAAAGGCTATCACTAATTTTAAAGAGAAGTTACCTTCACCTCAATCAGATCTAGCACACTATACATTAAAAGATCCATATATTTTTGACTTTTTAAGTATAGGAAAGGGTGCTCATGAAAGAAAAGTAGAAAAAGGACTTGTAGGCCATGTAGAGAAGTTTTTACTTGAGCTAGGAGAAGGCTTTGCGTTTGTTGGTAGACAATTTCATTTAGATGTTGGCGATGACGATTTCTACATAGATTTAATTTGTGTGATTCATAGAGGCCTACACTGCTATTTGCTCCAGTTATTACTACTATTCCACCTGGAAATTCCTTACTTTGTACAGTGTTCCCTGAATCTCTTGATCTTGGGTCTTTTACTTTACTTTTTAAACATGGTGTACTTTCAATCAGTGGCGCAAATCTTCCTTTTGACCAACGTTTTCCCATTTCAACTGTTGGCTGTACTACTAGCATTGGACCTGGTGTCTGATCGATGATATAGCCAATCCAGTTATTACCAGCTTCTGTTCCCCCAATCTGCGCTCCTTTCATGAATACTATTTTCTCCGCTGGAGAAGATGGAGATAGTGAATCCATGATTTCTTTTAAATAAGGAGTTCTTTCCGTTCTCCATTTTCCTGGCTCTGATGCTGCAGTTGCTGCTAGAACTCGATACTCATTTGCCCACTCTGATACTTTAAGCTCTGGGTCTGGTTTTAAACCTTCAGAAAAAGATGTGGCGTATATCATATTGCTAGCTCTTCACCATCATTAGATGATATTTCCACATCACTTAAATTAAGACTACTTGTTTTCTCACTTTCGAGTTCAATAAACATTTTCTTTTCAAGCGCTTCTTCTATATACTTCTGAATTAAATTACTCATTATTATTGCAGCTATGAGTGCAACTACAGAGCTATCACCACAATAGATTCGATGATCACCTAAAATCCATAAATCCCCTGGTTTTGTTATTTCTACCCTTTTTTCATCATCAATCAAGTCAGAAAAATCTTCTTCTTCTCTATCTAAATCATCAAGAAAGTTTTGAACCTTTTCCAATTCAAATTCTGTCATTTTTAGGTCAAACTGCAAATCTTCTAATTCTTGAATTTCCACTCTCAAAAGATCATCATCCCACTTTGCCCAGTTAGCTGATTGATTGGCAAGCAGTCGAAAAGCTTTAGTTTGTGGTTCATTTAAATTATCACTTAAAACAACTGGAATACTCTCCATACCAAGTTTTCTTGCTGCTTTAAGTCTTAAATGGCCATCAACCACAGTTCCATCGCTTTTTGCAACTATTGGTATACGAAAGCCGAATTCCCTGATTGAAGCACACATTCTATTTACTACGTCATCATTTTTACGAGGATTGCGCTCATATTCGACTAGATCTCGAGTAGGATAATAGTGGATTGCTAAATTCATATAATTTAAATTCTTAATAATTAAAAAGTTAATATTTAAAATATGTCTGACGCTAAAGAAGGCCTGGGGTCAGCACCACCAAATCCGCTAGTATGGACGAAAGGACCCACTTTCTATGAGCTATTAATATCTTTACTAATATAGAACATTAAAGCTAAAGCATCAGATTCGTTGTCGTCTCGAGGTGAAACCCCTTTTTTCTTTACAGCTTCAAAATCCTACCCTAATTTACTATTTGAGTTGTTTCCATTTTGGAAATAACTGTTTATTTAAGTTTAGAAAAGATTACATGAGCTTTTGATAAAAACAGCCCATTATTTAGATCACCGATAACGCTATAATAACCCTCTAAAATGTTTTAAAGATACTAATGTTAGCAAACTCTATAAACTTAAGAATAACTGTAGAAACTACTGTTTTTTTGAGTCAGATAGAGCAGGAAACATTACTTATAATTTAATAATTCTCCAAAATCAATTATATGTGAAAAGTAACCACTATCTATAACATCATCACTTACATCATTGACGTGGATAAGGACTGGACGACATGAAAAGCCTTTTGGACGATTTAGTGTATCTATTTTCTTTTGTACCTCCTGTATTATCGAATGACCAATTTTATCTTTTGAAAATTTGATTTCGCAAATGTAGAGAGTGTTAAACTTCGTTTGAATCATATAATCAATTTGACAACCTGCATTATTACGCGTTCTCTTCTGAAAAAATGGATTCTCGCTTATTATTCCATCAATCCCTAAGATATTATGTATGCTCTTTCTATTGTTCAGCACCAAATTTTCAAATTGAAGCCCGATGATTGTATACCACTCTGGTAGGAACCCTATAGAGTAGGTGTCACGACTAATTTTTTCTAGATCTTTTTCGATATATTTCAGATAAAACCTTAAATAATTATCTTGAAGTCTGTATCTCCTGAGTCGTGAATCAGTACCAGTTTTTATACTCCAAGCATGATCTTTTGCAATAAAACCAGAAAGCTCAAGCTCATGTAGATACTCAGAAATGCGTCCATGTCTTACGATATTTAAAGTAGCACAAATTTCTTCTTGTTCTTTAGCTCCAGTAGAAAGAGCTCTGACTATTTGCTTATAAAAAGCCGTTTTTCGCATGAATAAATCTGAGAATATTTGATTAAATTCTTCAACTAAAAACCCACCTTTTGTAAAACAAAGCCTTTTAATATTTTCTTCAGCGCTATGCTTAAAATTTACCTCTTCTAAATACTTTGGAATTCCGCCAGTTACTGCAAGCACCTTGAACTTTTCATATGCTGAAATATTTTTTGGCCAAAATTCGTTGCAATCAGAAAGCGATAATTCTCCGAGTGTTAAAGTTAACGATATTCTCCCTACGAAACCAGTACTACTAAGTATATTTTTCTCGATCCATGATGAAGCTGATCCACAAACAACGAAAATTAGCTTGTTATTATTTTTTAGCTGCGTATCCCAAAAATTCTTTATTTTTCCTAAAAAGGTTGGATCTTTTGAGCCCATCCAAGAAATTTCATCAAACAGCAATAATGTTTTTCCTGATAGCAGACGTTCACCAACTGCCCATAGTAAATCGCTCCAGTCATCATACCTAGCAAAAGATATATTAAATTGTCTAGCAACTTGTCTAGAAAATTCATTAAGTTGGTAGGACATTGTAGTATGCTTTTCTGGTGGCAAACCTATAAAGGAGTAATATTGCTCGAAATGTTTACCAAACTCTTGAATTAAACGACTTTTTCCTATACGACGCCTTCCTTTGACTACTACAAAAGATGCAGTATTTTTTTCTGTAAGCTCCAGTAATTGCTTTAACTCAGTTTTTCTACCAATAAACAATGGAGACATAAAATACGAAATATAAATCTTTGTCTCCATTATACGCGATAAAATTGGAGACGTAAATAAATAAATTTAGATCTTTGTCTCCATTTTAAGCGGTACATAAACTTTAGATGTAGAAAAAATGATTCATTTCTGTAATTTTAGATACCTATGCCTAAAGAACAAACAAATCATATCCTCTTTTTCCGGAATACTCAATAAATTGGCTAAAATTTTGAACGGAATACACTGTAATTTCAAGGGTATTTATACTATAAACAGAATAGAAATTTAACGACTAAAGGAAGAAAGGCTAAAATCTACGTTTTAAAGCTAGCTACAATTTTTAAGTATATACCCCACTGATTAAAGATCGCTTATAAAACAACCCTAAACTCAACTAAAAGGTATTTTAAGTAATCTTATTATCACAAAAGAAACTTACATGTAAGTTTAACGCGGTTTTCATGCCTTGTAAAGAAAATTTTTTAAAAAGAATTTAACGTTTTCTATCTCCAATTTTCACCTCCTTTTTTTAGAAAGCTATCTACAAAATTAAAAAATAAATAGAAGTGAAAAATATAAAATATAAATAGGGTATATACCTTATTTTTATTATTTATAATAATAGGTTTTTTCTCTAAACTAAGAAACACTCAAAATCAGCCAAGGAGCAGCCTTTTATGATATTATAGTAATTTGCTTGACTTGTAACCTTGAATTATGTTAAACTCCCCTACAGTAGACTACTTCTCAGCTTAATGAGATTTCATTTTATAATCTAAACTGACCTAAACTGCCTAAAATCATCGTAATCTCAAACCTGACTCCTTAAAATTTCGGACGAATTTGCGTGTATATAAATTTGTTGGACAAAAAACCTATCTACAGTTCTTTCAGAAATACTGAACAGTTTTTAAAATTTTGGTGAATATATAGTAAGGGAACACATGTACTTTCATAAACATATATTTGCTGTTAGAAAAAAAATTTCCCTACTCTTCCGGAAAAACCTATGAGAAATCCGGTATTACTATAGTAAAAGGTACCGAGACATCTCTCTACCCATTTATGACTGTATTTTAAATTACCAGCCTTTAAGAACATCATCATGAGCTATGTAGCAGAGACATTTTGTCAATAAACATAGCTTATTTTAACAGGAGAAAACAATATGCATGACAAGCAAGCTTTATTTGAAAGAGCAGCAGAAGTAAAAGCAGAACTACTCTCAAGAATAGAATCATCTTTATCCTACTTATTACCAAATGGTACTTTCCACGGCGGTAAGTTCTATGTTGGTAATATTAGGGGAGATAGGGGAAAAAGCTTGGTAGTAGAAGCAAGAGGAGAAAAAGCCGGATTATGGGTTGATTTTGCCACGAGCGACGGTGGTGATATATTTGATCTCTGGCGGGATGTTACTGGCAAAATTAAGTTTCTTGATACTATAGAAGATATAGAACAATGGCTTGGCCGTTCAACATTTCAACCAAATCAATTGGAATACTTAAATAAATCAGAAATACATTGGGATTACCACGATGAAAACAATCAAGTAATAGCAAAAATTCATAGATATGATAGCACTTCAGGAAAAAAACGATATAGCTGTTTTGATGTAAAAAACTCAAGTAGTACTGCACCGGACCCAAGACCTTTATATAATATTCCAGGTATAATTAAATCTGACAAAATTGTTTTCGTTGAAGGTGAAAAATGTGCTGAAAGTTTAATAAATAAAGGCATAACGGCAACAACGACGATGTTTGGGGGAAATTCACCTATTGAGAAAACAGATTGGACTTTGCTAAAAGGTAAACATATTATCATTTGGCCAGATAATGATGAAGCAGGTAATAAATATGCCAAAAACGCTGAAAAGAAACTTTTAGAACTTGGTGTTGCATCACTTGTCACACTTAAGATTCCTCAAGATAAACCAAAAGCTTGGGATGCTGCTGATTGTATTCAAGAAGAGATAGATGTTGAAAAGTTTTTAGCTACAACTATTCGCATACCATGTAGAAAAAACGTTACCTTCTTTCTTGCAGATCAATACTTAAACGAAAAATCTTCTGGACCAGGTGATATTATTGAGCCAAGAGTTTTAACTCCAGGTGGTCTTTTAGTATTTGGCGGAGCTCCGAAGGTTGGTAAAAGCGATTTTCTCATCTCATGGCTTACATATATGGCTGCAGGAAAATCATTTCTTAGCATGTCACCTACTAAGCCTTTACGAATTCTTTATCTTCAAACAGAGGTTGGTTATTTCTACATGTGTGAGCGCATGAAACAACTTAAGCTTGATCCAGAGGTTCGTAAATTAATTTCCTGTAATTTAGCTATTACACCACAAACAAGGCTGCTTTTAAATGAAGACGGCATTAAAGACATTGTCACTGAAGCAGAAAAGATCTTTGATCCAAATACAGTTGATGTCATTGCCATTGATCCATTACGTAACATTTTTGATGCTGATGAACATGGTAGTGAAAATGATAATAATGCCATGATTTTCTTTCTCCAGGAGAGAGTTGAAAAACTGCGTTCTCTAATCAATCCAGATGCTGGAGTAATTTTAGTGCATCATACAAAAAAATGCCAAAGAAGTTATTGGAATAAGATCCATTTCAAAGCTTTAGTGGCGCAAGTAGTCTGAGGGGATTTTATACTACTGGAATGGTCATGTTTAGGCCTGATGAGAAAAACAGCAATCGTCAATTGATATTTGAATTACGTAACGGTCATTCCATTTCACCAAAATGCGTTGATAAAGTTAATGACCATTGGTATGAGATTGATCCAGAGTCACATAGGCTAGTGAATAAAGATTATGGTGAAAAACTAGATGCCGAACGTTCTCGTAGATATGACATCATCTTGGACTTAATATGTGCAGAAGGACGTAAGGGTCATGCTTATACAATTAATCAGTTTTGTCAGGCATTTAAAAATAAAGAAGGTCTTGACAGTACACATTCTATTTGTGATCGTCTCGAAGTTCTTACTACTGCAAATATAGATTTAAAATTCAACGGTGTTAAAGAACACACTCTAACACCGCTTGGCTTTTCTATAATTATTGATAATCAGAGAGGCATTAAAGCTATTTTAGATATAGCTGAAGATAACAAGATATTAAAAGAAGTTTTTGCTGGTATAGACCAGCATGATTGTAAAAGACTTAAGGGGATCTTAGAAATATTAAAAAATCAAGAGCAGGATGAAGAGCAAAAAACTAAAATTTATGGTTGGCTAGAAATACTTGAAATAGCATATCTAGAATAGAGAATAGTGACAAACATTCTCAAAAATACATAATAAAACTATTAATAATAATTGGTAGTGTTATAACTGCATTAGCAGTTGGTATTAGATATGGTATTGCCAGTGTTAAATGATCAATATTGGCCATAGCTATAGCAGCTGCATTAGTAACAGGAGTTATTGTTGGTGGTACTACATATTCAGCACTTAAGATGATAAGCCTCTTTTAGAAATAGCTAGCCAATAAGTAGCAGAGGGAGGGCCATCGTTTACCTTCCTTTTGTATTTTTTGTTGGGAATGCTTGAAATCTCATGATTTTTGGAGTGAGATGAATTTTTCTTCTGAAGCATCACATAGCTTTATTTCAGCTAAAAAGAAATCATTGGAAGCATTTTGGGCTTTTTTTTGCTAGTTTTTCACATATAGGTTGAGTATACTAAGATTCTTGCTATTTTCATTGATAGACTTACATAGTTGAGTGTCAATTTCTGCAATATTAATTTGCTCTTCTACATCGATCTCAACATTTTTTGGAATGGCCCTTTGTAACAGCTCCTTTTGCAACAGTTGTACCTTTTAATTTTCTGGCACAGATTTTTCAACTTCCCGTTGCTTTTATAGAATGTAAAAAGGCTATTCTTGCTTATGAATTCAACTATATACAGCATAATATCGATTAATCTTTTCTTTAACTTATTTTTCCAACCTTTCAATCGTTATCTTTAATCAATTATATTTTTCCATTTTGTAGATTAAAAAAATTTAGCTTGTCCTTTTCAAATCACATTAGCATGACTTACCTTTTTTTGGGTCTAGTAATTCTCTAGGAATTGTCCTCTTGAATTCTATGCTACTTTGTTTAACATTGACGCATGATTCTGGAATCCAGGAGTTTTTTTTGAGCACAAAAGTTACTCTAAGTTTTTGCTGACAAGAAAGGCTGGATCCCAGTGTCGGAGCACTGGGATGGCACTATCGTAAGTTAAGACAGTGTTAACTACTTGGATGACAAGAAAGGAATGGCACTTTAATCCATATATTAACGAAATTGTAGACTTTAATATATCGGAATTTAGTAACTTAAATAAATTATGATACATCTCTTGCAGATTCATTCAAACTTAATTAAGTGGGAGTATTAACATACATACATCCTGAACATTTGCTGTGCAGTTTACCTTCAAAAATGAATGTTCGTACAGTTGCGCAATAGGTCCATTCTAGAATAAAAAACTTTACTTTTTTGAAATTTTTATTACACTAAACTTAAGGTGTTTCATCAAAGAGTGGTTATATGAATAAAAATGAAGCTTTAAAAATATTGGACTTTAATCCAAGTGATAATCCTAGTAAAAGACAAGTAGTAATAAGATATAAGGAACTAGCACTTAAGTTTCATCCAGATAAAAATCAAGACAAAGAAGAAATAGTAAGAAATGAATACGCAGAAAGATTTAAGCAAATAAAAAATGCATCTTAGTATCTTACTTCACTCAACTTAGAAAAGATATCAAAGATGAAATATGAAGATATAAGAATGATGACAGATGAGGAATTTGAAAGAACAACCAACATGACAGATGAAGAATTTGATGAAATGTCAAATGAAAAGTTTGATAGTTGGATA
Organism: Euphyes dion; assembly: GCA_018251475.1. Taxonomy (NCBI): domain Eukaryota; kingdom Metazoa; phylum Arthropoda; class Insecta; order Lepidoptera; family Hesperiidae; genus Euphyes; species Euphyes dion. The sequence goes on along the minus strand of DWPD01000007.1, from coordinate 18,445 downwards.
TATACAACAAACAAAAGATTGATGAAAGATTTAAATGAAATTAACTCTGCTAATGATCTAGTGTTATCTTTAAAATTCGCTACCTTAAACAAAGATGTAGCTTATATCAAGCAGGCAGTTTCTAAATTTAAAAGCAGCAAGAATGGGCAGTTTGGTGACTATATAAATAGATCTGGTCTATTATTTTTTGCTGTATCACATAGAGATATTGAACTTACAGAGTTTCTCTTAAAAAAAGGTGTGGATCCTAATACAGAAATTAGCGAATTATTCTTGCGGAACGATAAGATTAAAAAGCTGTTAATTGAGTATGGGAGATATGATAAATCCAGTGTACTTGGTCAGTTCGCACTTGCAGTTCTAGCAGGTTCCATGGCTTTTGCGATTTACTCTTCATGTGATGCCTCTTTCTTATGTTATGCGGGAGTGGCAGCATTTGCTCTTGCTGGATTTTCTTGTTGCAGACGCTATACATGATGTGTTTTATGCACAAACAAAATGGCCCTCTCCTGATTTTGATGAAGTTAGTACTGAAAAAGTAGTAACTAATGTTGAGCTAAATGCTGAAGGCAATTCTCGAGAAAGCGGTAATGCATTAGCTTAATCTACAGAGATCAAAAAAGTTCTTTTTTAAAAAACTTAAGTTATACTTATAAGTATTTGATATCTTTTGTAGTGATTATGCTAAGTCTAAGCTGCCTTTATGGTGATAATGCAGAGTTTGTAGAAGAAATGTATAGCCGTTATCTGCAGGGCGATAAATCAATCGGGGAGGATTGGTATAGAATTTTTTCAAGCAATTTAGAAGTTAATAAAGCGGAGGCCTGCGGTGCACAACATGTAACTAAGGTGGATGATTCAATTTCTAGCTTAGCAAATTTCTTCAGATCTTACGGTCATTTTTTTGCGGACTTAAATCCATTATCACCGCATGTAAATAAAGAAATAGATTATCAGAAATATTTGAATATCTCTCCAGCGCATGATGCTAAAATATATAGAGATATTTACTGCAAGAACATCGGGTTTGAATTTATGCATATTTCCTCTTATGAGGAAAGAGTGTGGCTGCAGGAGAAAATTGAAAATCAGGTCTATACGCTGAGTCCTCAGGATAAAAAAGAAATACTAAGGCACTTGATTGAATCTGAGATGTTCGAGCAATTTCTCCATATGAAATTTCCTGGATATAAGCGTTTTTCTATCGAAGGTGGGGAGTCAGCCATTGTTGCAATTGAAAGAGTTATTAGTGATTCTGCAGCTTTTGGTATTGAAGAAATAGTTCTTGGTATGGCCCACCGAGGACGGCTCAATGTTCTAACCAAAGTGATGGGAAAAGATTATGCGGCAATGCTGTCTGAATTTCAAGGCAATCTTGCATATCCAAGTGGTCTTGAGGTGTCTGGTGATGTCAAATATCACCTTGGTTACTCTTCTGATCGAGCACTTGCTGGTGGTAAAAAAATACACTTAAGTTTATGTCCTAACCCATCTCACCTTGAGGCGGTAAATCCAGTTCTAGCTGGAAGAGTAAGAGCGAAGCAAAATATAAGATCTGTGCTTGGAGTGTCAATTCATGGTGATGCAGCTTTCATCGGGCAAGGAGTGGTTGCCGAAACCCTGACTTTGAGCAACATTGAAGGTTATAAAGTTGGTGGTATCGTGCATATTGTCATCAATAACCAAGTTGGTTTTACTGCGAATCCTCGTTGTGCACGCTCTTCTTTTTATTGTACTGATGTAGCAAAATCAATAGAAGCTCCAATATTTCATGTTAATGGAGATAATCCAGAAGCCGTGAGTTTTGCCGCGAATTTGGGAATGGAGTATGTGCAGAAATTTAAAAAGGATGTGGTGATTGACATAATATGCTACCGCAAATATGGCCATAATGAAGGCGATGAACCAAATTTTACTCAGCCACTTATGTATAAAGCAATATCAAAGCATAAAACTCCAGGCACGCTGTACGAAGAGAAGCTGACTGCAGAGAAAGTGCTAGGTAGCGATGAAGTAAGTAAATTACGCAGCGAATTTAGAACAAGATTGGATAAAAGCCTTACTGAGTCAACGACTTATACTCCGAAGAAAGCTGATTGGTTTGATGGAGTGTGGTTAAAACTCAGGAGAGCAAAGTTGAACGATTTGAGTGAATATTATACGGACTCTGGTGTTTCACCAGATGAGCTAAAAAAATTGGGCGTACACATAAATAGCAACATTCCAAGCAGTTTTAATATCAATAATAAGGTCAGAAAAATACTTGATGGAAGAATAGAAAGTATAAATTCCGGTAGCAACATAGACTGGGCAACTGCTGAAAGTCTTGCATTCGCGTCATTGCTTAAAGAAGGAATAGGAGTGCGCTTGTCAGGACAAGATTCTGGTCGCGGCACCTTCTCGCACCGTCATTCAAGGCTTGTTGATCAAGTAACAGAAGAAACGTTTATTCCACTGAACAATATAAGTAAAGAGCAAGCTCGCTTTGAAGTTATAGATAGCGCACTCTCTGAGTATGCTGTGATGGGTTTTGAATATGGATATAGCCTTGACTCTCCATATTCACTGGTGCTCTGGGAAGGGCAATTTGGTGATTTTGCAAATGGTGCGCAAATCATGATCGACCAGTTTATTGCATCAGCAGAAACAAAGTGGTTGCGATCAAGTGGTCTAGTTTTACTTTTGCCTCATGGTTATGAAGGGCAGGGGCCTGAGCATAGTTCTGCTCGTATAGAGAGGTTTTTGCAACTCTGTGCGGAAGATAATATGCAGGTGGTTAATTGCTCTACTCCAGCAAATTACTTTCATGTTTTGCGCCGACAAATTAATCGAGATTTTCGTAAGCCTTTAGTGGTGTTTACACCTAAATCACTATTGCGTCATAAAAGCGCAGTTTCTAACCTTTCTGACTTTGAAGGAAAATTTCTTACGGTAATTCCAGAGTGTAGAAAAGGTTTAGTTGCAAGTGATAAAATACGTAAAGTTGTAATATGTAGTGGTAAAGTTTATTACGACATAATTGAAATGCTTGAAGCACAAAAAATAAACGATATAGCAGTAGTGCGTTTAGAACAATTTTATCCATTCCCGGCCGATAAACTAGGCAGTGAACTTGAAAAATATAAGAACGCTGAAATTACATGGTGTCAAGAGGAACCAAAAAATATGGGAGGATGGTTCTTTGTCAACCCATTGATAGAAGAGGTATTGTCTGGCCTCAATGCTCAAGCAAAAAGACCTAAGTGCATTGCAAGACCTGCTGCTGCATCTCCTGCATGTGGTTATGCTAATATCCATGCTCAGCAACAAGCAGAAATTTTGAAGCAAGTTGCGCAGGCACAACTGTGCAAACACTGAACGGCTTCAAGCAGGCTCATTAATTAGACTCTAGCACTTAGATAACTTACAACAATCAAACCTCTTATATACTCATATAAATATAAAAAGACTTTACTTTTTTAATAAAAGCTTAATCTTTATTAAGATTTTCATTTATTTTTCTTAAAATAGTTAATATAATTAATATTAATCTTAACTATTTTAAGATATATATGAATACAGAAGCATTTGAGAGGTTAATAGGGCAAACTAAGCTACGCAGCAATAGCAAGGCTGAAATCATACAATTAAATAGAAGCGAGAAGGCTTTTATAGATGAGGATAAAAAGTCTATAGAATTAGCTGAGGCTATTTTTGCAGAAAATAATATGTTTCATTTTCGCAAACCAGGTTCTGCTACAGATTACATTTTGCACAAACTAATAAATGATAAAAAGCTTCTCGAGGAAATGAAAGATAGAGGTACAAGTATAATACGTCTTTTTTCTTTGCTATCAATGTATCGTAATCTTCCCGATCTTATGTTGAAGACGATTTAGAACCATTACCTTTAGAAGACTTTATACTTATTGAGTCTGCCTCGTATCTAGAGTACATTTTGTTTGAGAATGATGATATTAGAAATAGGTTAGCTGAAGATTTGACTGAAGATAAAACAAAATTAGATATTTTCGTAAATGGGATTTTAGCGATGAAGAATTCGGATTTAGTATTGTCTTGTATTAACAAAATACAAGGTCTGAATGAGGAAGCTAGAAATTATGTTAGTCGCTTACAGAAAAAAAACATGCTAGATAAAATCTTAAATAAAGATGATAAAACACTTGCAAAAATAGCTATAAAGGAGTTGTTAAAACTTTCTATTTTACAGGAAAAAGAAAGCACTACTTTAGAATTTCCTCAAATTTCGAGTGTGGAACATTGTAATGGGCGATAGACTTTAAAATGTGCAAGGCTCATTTAAATATGAGCCTCAGTATCGCTTAACTTTTATGGAGCATACTTTAACTTTATTTCACTTCCACCAAGGGAATATTGTTCCAGCTATTGCTGCCATAGTTATCAATAGAAGCGTTTAGGTAATCTGTATCAAATCGTACTGGTACATCAAATTCGAAGCTTGCGGTGATTATTGTGCCTTTTGCTGGTGGTTTCATAAATGCTATTTCTCCAGTTGAATAATTCACTGAATATTTTTCTGTCTTTTCACCATCTAGGTAAATTTTTATTGTATCATGCACTGGCTTTTTAATAATTCGTGTATGCTTGTCTTTTCCACTTATGTAAGTTTTCATCAGTTGAAAGATCGTTTTTTTATCGTCTCCTATGCCAATTTCTTGATTGATAACGGTAAAGTCTGACCAATCCTTAAAACGAAATCCTATTGCTCTACCTTTTCGTGCCTGAAAAAATGTTATGAGTTCTGTTAGCTGCTCGTTTGACCTAACTCCATAAGCTATGTTATACCTGGCACGTGCACGAGACCAATTAACATTGCGCTGCTCACAACCATTATGAGTTGTTACAACGTCAGTCGAAAATTCCGGTCCTCCAGTAGAGCCATAAGATATATTTTCTGGAAATCTAATTTCTGTAAATGACATATGTCCTCCTGTAAAAATAAAGTTGAGTTGATATAGATGAAGTAGGAAAGATCTTAAATTTTTGAAGCTGCTTTATCAATCAGGCTATAAATTTTAAATCCCGTTTCTTCTAGAAAAGTGTGGGCAATATTTTCCTTTGGCTCACTTTTGAGTTCATGAATGTCGTTATGACTTTGCATTAACTGATATACACAAACACACGAAACAACTAAAGCAACTCCAGCAAGACATGCTAAAGGAATTGGTTGAGTAAAAACAGTAGCTATAGCAGATGCTGTGAATGCTATAGCTGTTATTACAGCAGCTATGCTATAAATAGCTTCTCTTCTGTAACAACTATTGATTAATTTCTTTTCTGTTGCCTCTTGTTGTGTTTTTTGCTCGTGTGGATGAGAAATAGTAATTACTGTATCGGTATGAATTGGCTCACTAGCGCTGGTATCAATTCTCTCTTTTTGTGTTTTTTGTTCTTTATGATCTTGCGCAATTGCTGCTTTGCTAATTCTGATATTATATTGTTCTTCTTGCTCTGATTGATTAGAGGAAGGAACCCTTTTACCTATTTCAAGAATTTCTTCACTGGAATTTTTTTTCATATCCTTAGAAGTTTCACTCAAGATCTTTGCTGTATTTTCACAAGTTTTATTGTGTGTTTTTTCTAACATTGCTTCATAATTTTGTGAATTCCTTTCATCAATACTTCTATCAGCAGCTCTTTCTTTTAGTGGTTTCTGCTCTGATTGATTAGAAATAGGAGTGCTTTTATTCGAAAAAATCGGCTCACTAGTGCTGCTTTTTTGTCGTACTGGTTGCTCAGAAGCAGAAGCTTCTGTAACCTCACCAAAGATTTCTTCATTAGAAACTGATTGATTTTCTGTTATCTCAGAAGCGATTTTGCTAAGAAGTGGCACAAAATGTCCCCTATAATTCACTATTCCTACAGTCTTTTTACTGTTATCTATCTTTAGTTGATCAAGATTTTCGTCTTCTATAAAAAATTCAGGATCATCATCATGTGCTGTAATTTTAGTTACTGTAACTTTTTGACCGTTCTCCTCATCGATTGAATAAACGTAAAGTTCCACTTCGTACTTGTCACATATCATTCTACCCTCAACGTCTGGACGACCCCATATAGGTGGAGCACCAGATCCCGTAGCCATATTCTTAATATCTTTTAAGTACTGACGAAAAGTCTTCTCTTTATCCATCATATTTATTTTAGTTTTTGGATCCTGTATAGGACCATGTGGACCTTCTAGCGCAGCAAAGTAGCCACCAATAGCAGCGTCTTTTATTACTGCTTTATAGGTCCAAATATCTTGTTTACCATAGCTTAGCATAATCTGCACAATCTTTTCTTAATGATTTTGCAGTAAAATAATGATCTGGTTTTATATTTAACTCGTTCAATCCTTGAGCCACAGAGTCAAAAAAGCAATCCCCTGTCTTTATAGCAGCTCCTATTTTTAGCTCTCTAGGATAAGTGCTTTCTAAATTATGCAATAAATCACTTGATTTTTTATTTTCTTTGATTTGTTGAAAAAGAGCAATTGGCTCTCTTACATAGTTAGAATCTCTCATGTTATAACTCCAAAATAATAATTGTATTTTAATAGATCAATCAGCCTAGGAAGGCTTATTACTTAAGGTCGTGCTGTATTGCAAGCAAACATCACCTACTTTTCTTGAACTAATATGTAGCTTATACATATTGTTACTTACTATATCTTAACTTAATTATACTTAAACTTTCTTGTGCTGTCAAGCAGGAATTTTATTAATCTTTTAACTCATTCACTTTTTTACGTAATATATTCAAATCAGTTTTTCCTACAAAAAGACTATCTCCTATTATCAAAAAAGGTGTACCGCCTACTCCCAAATCCCTTACTAAAAGTTTGCTGTTATTTATCATTTGCTCAATTTTGTCTGCATTATTTTTCATAGAGTTGTTAAAATCGTTCTCGTTGATCCCTATATTTTTCACTATACCTAATATAGTTTCATCTGAAAATTCTCCTCTGTGATCTAGTGCAGCGTAGTGAAAATCTAAGTACTTTTCTTTATCGATAAAATAAGTTGCTAAAGCACCTTTTGCTGCCTTTAAAGAATTGTTACCAAGTATTGGAGCATCCCTAAAGATATACTTAACTTTGCCATCATTGATCAATTGTTTTACATCGTCCTTTATAGCTTTGCAATATCCACAAGAATAGTCAAAAAAACCTACAGCTATGATATTGCTATTTTCATTTCCTGAGTAAGGATAAGTAGAGTCGAATATTTCATTTTTATGCTGAGAAATTTTATTTTTGGTTGCATTAGCATAACTATTTTTAGCTGACTCTTCCTGGAGAGCTTTTAGAACTCTATCAAAATTTTTACTGATGTAATTATCCAATCTCTCACCTATATAATCATCATTTAAGTTCTGACTGCGGTGTGAAAGCCAATTGTTTATTACTGGTAAACTTGCTACTGCGAGTATAAAAATCAATAAAAATGGTATCTTAGACATATACTTACTTAAAGAATACAAATATTAAAGAAATGCTTAATGTTAAAACATTTTTATCAAGAAATGCAAACTTTATATATGTTATATCAGAGAATCTGGTGATATTAAGTAACGAAAACTTGTGTATAATAAGGCATTTGAGATTTAAGCAATCCTTACCGCCACGTATAACAATTGTAACCGCGGCGGTAAAAAAGTTGATTATTTTATAACCACCGCATATAATGCTGACAAACACGGCGGTAAATTATATGAGCGAACCAATAATTGGTAGAGAGAAGGAAACGGCCATTCTAGAAAATAAGCTTCTTTCCCAATCTGCCGAGTTTATTGCAATTTATGGTCGGCGTCGTGTGGGCAAAACATACCTAATAAAACAATTTTTCAGTAAGCATGCCGATACCTTATTTGAACAGACTGGCCTTAATGATGGTACTCTGCAGGAGCAGCTTACAATTTTTACACAGTCGTTATCAAATACTTTTTATAAAGGTGCAAGAATGGCTTTGCCTAAAAATTGGATGGATGCTTTGCAACAACTCACACTTGCTGTTGATCATAATACGCATGAAGATGAACAAGTTGTTTTATTTTTTGATGAGTTGCCATGGCTTGCAGCAAGAACACACACACGTTGGACATACCGAAAGAAACTTATCTTGGTTGTATGTGGTTCAGCAGCTTCTTGGATGCTAGAAAATCTAATTTATAGTAAAGGAGGATTACATAATCGTATTACTGCAAGAATACCTTTACAGCCTTTTAACTTACGTGAAACTAAAGAGTATCTGAAGTATTTAGGAGTTGATCTTAATCACCAGCAGATATTACAAGTCTATATGGCTATGGGAGGAATACCACATTATCTTAAAGAAGTAAGTAAGGGGCTATCAGCAACACAAAATATTAATATGATCTGCTTTCAGAAGGACGGTTTATTATTTGATGAGTTTGATATGCTATTTCATTCTTTATATGAAGAACCAGAAGCGTATCTAAGCATTATTCGCGCAATTACAAAAAAGCCAAAAGGAATCAGTAGAAAAGAACTTATAAAAGCAACTAAAACGACGGAAGGTGGTCGCTTAACTGCTAAATTAAGGAGTTTAGAAGAAGCAGGATTTATTGATGGTTTTTTACCACTGAACAAGGGAAAAAGAGGAGTATATTATAGGGTGGTTGATGAATATATATTATTTTATCTGACATGGATTGAGCCGTTTAAAGAAGTAACAAAAAGGGCAATAATAAGTGATGCTCACTATTGGGAGTTAGCGATAAAGAAACCAGCTTGGCTAACATGGACAGGGCAAGCATTTGAAGCAGTATGTTTTAAGCATGCCAATAAAATTAGAAGAAAACTAGATATAGAACATATAGGAGTCATATGTGGGGATTGGCAACATCACCCAGAAAAGAATAGTAAAGAGTTTGGTGCACAAATAGATTTGGTTTTCGATAGAGAGGATGGATGTACAATGCTTTGTGAAATAAAATATAGCGATAAACCTTACCAGGTAACAAAGGAATTTGTTGAACAATTAAAAAGAAAAGAGATGGTTTATAGAGAAAGAGCAAAGTCAAAGAAACAGATATTCTGGGTACTAATTGCTGCAAATGGAGCTCCTGAAAATCAATATCTAAAAGATACGATACATCATGTGATTACACTAGAAGATTTGTTTTGAGTAGCTTTGAATTTTAAAAAGGTTGTATGATAACAATTGTCTACAATTTGCAGTGTTTGTACAATAACAGATGAGCATAGAAGTATTTTAAACCAAAATTAATAATGATGGTGGATAAATGATTGTAGGTATTTTGTCTGGTTATTGTGATGAAATTTTTAAAAACTCTTTTTAAATTAACATTATTAGTATTTTTTGTAACTCCTGCATCTGAAGCAAGGTGGGCTAAGTACGAAGATGCTTCCGTTGAGATTGAATTTTCTAATGTTAACATTAATGTTAATAGAGATGGTACCTATGAAACGGAAGTAGAACTTCAAGCAAAAATACTCAAAGAATCTGGACGTGATAGATTCTCTCTATACAGTCTTGTTTACAATGATGATAGTGCAGATTTTACTGTTTTAGAGGCTAAAGCAGCTTATAATGGAGAGGAATATATAGTTACTGAAGATATGATGGAGGATAAGCCACTGGCTAGTCCTGGTAAAGGCTTTGATCAGCTAAGGCAAGTAACCATACCATTTCCTAAAATAGAAATTGGTACGGAAGTATATTTAAGATATAAGCAAGTTAACAAAAAGTTTCCTGTTGATAACTTTTATGGCTTGAGCTTTTCTTATTACGGGGGTTATTTACAAGCAGAAAATACTAAAATCAATTCTGAATTACCCCTGGAGATTAAAGTTAATGATCCAAGAGAAGTATTAGAAATCGCTGAGGAAAAAAATGATGATATACACTCTATAAGCATTGCTTTAAAGAAAGCAGTTTATGAAAACACAATAAATGAGCCACATAATGGAATATTGAATACCAAACACAACACTTGGGTATCATTGTCGAGCCTATCTAAATGGGATGATTTGGCTAAAAAATTAGCTCCTGGATATCATAGCGTCATTAATCAGCCACTTCCTGCAACTTTTGAAGCTATAGCAGAATCTGCTGCCAATAAAAATACTGATGAGGAGAAAATTAATGCAGTCACTTCTTTATTGAATGAAAAAGTTCAATATATGGGAGATTGGCGCACAGTGTCAGGAAAATTTTTTCCGAGAGATTTGGAGAAAATTGCTGATTCTCAAGTCGGGGATTGCAAAGACTTTTCTGCTAGCACGGCTGCTATTCTGCAAAAACATGGATATAAAGTTCAACCTATTTTAGTTATGAGAGGAACTACTAGCACTTCTAATCCTGAAGCATTACCTAATATGGGTAATTTTAATCATGTGATGCTCAAAGTAACAAATAGAGATGGAAAAATATATTGGATCGATCCAACTAATACCGTCAGTATGACACAGGGTATTTTCCCAGACATTGCTGGTAGGAACGCTCTAGTACTCGATTCTGAGGAAGCAGATTACATAAAGATTCCTGCTGTACAAGGTGAAAATTCAAAAGTGATATCCCATAGTGAATTAACTATAGAAGATAACGTTGTAAATGAATATGGCCAGCTTACCGTGCAAGGGGAAGCAGCCTTAGGCTTAACAGGTGTTGGATTATATTATTCAGATGAGCAGTTAAGAGATTCTGTTTTTCGTATGATTAGTGGAGTATATCTTGATGAAGAAGAAAAGAAGTTCTTAGAATTGCCTGACCTTACCTTGCGTAATGTAGAGGATCTGACAATTAAATATGAGTTCCAGCAAAAAAATAAGATTTTTAAGACAAATTTAGGGCCAGCTTTGAATTTAGGAGATAATTGGCTTAATGATGTTGTCAATACAGCTTCTGACCAAGTGTCAGACCTTTTTATTGGTGTTCCTGAAACTAAGGAAAGCCATATGATAATAAAAGATATCAAAATTAAAAACTGTGAAAATTTGAATTTTGAAATAGATTCTCCTTGGTTATATGTAAATAGGTTCTGTAAATATAAAAATGATGGAACCGAATTTAGCAATTTAATAACCATAAAGAAAAGCTTTATTACCAATGAAGAATTAAAGACTGCTGAATATAAAAACTTAAAAAGCGAATTGGAGAATAATTTTTCTAGAGCCTCTATAATAATAAGTGAATGAGTTGTGCTGGGAAAAGCACTTCTTAAAAGGCTTAAAATTTTTAAAATATGTACAATAACTTACGCGACTTCATCAGAGCATTAGAAGAAAAAAAAGATCTAATTAGAATTAAAAAAGAAGTTTCAACTATTCTTGAAATGACAGAAATTCATCGTAGGGTTTTGTCAAACAAGGGACCAGCTATCATCTTTGAAAATGTTGTCACAGAAAATGGCAAAAATTCAATTCCCGTTTTAGTGAATTTATTTGGTACTATTGAGAGAATTGCATTCGGACTTGGTATAAATTCTGATGAATTAAGGGATCTGGGTAAACTTCTAGCATTTTTGCGATCACCTGAGCCACCAAAAACCTTCAAAGATGCTGTGAAAATGTTTCCTCTACTAAAAGTTGTATTGTCGATGCGGAGCAAAGTTGTAAGCAAAGCTCCATGTCAAGAGGTGGTGCTAACTGGGGATAAGGTGGATCTTAGTTTGCTACCTATTCAGACATGCTGGCCAAACGAGCCTGCACCGATTATCACTTGGCCACTTGTGGTAACAAAAGGACCAACAGCAGACAAGCAAGATAATTTTAATCTTGGAATATATCGTATGCAGGTTGTGAATAAAAAAACGACTCTCATGCGCTGGCTTGCACATCGTGGTGGTGCAGGTCACCATAAACGGTGGAAGGAGAGGGGGCAAAATATGAAGTTTCCTGCGGCTGCTGTGATTGGTAGCGATCCTGCAACGATTATTGCTGCAGTAACTCCGGTGCCGGAGACTTTATCAGAATACCAATTTGCCGGGCTGCTGAGAAAAAAACCACTTGAGCTTGTAAATTGTAAAACTATTCCTCTTCAGGTTCCAGCTCATGCAGAAATTGTTTTGGAAGGATATGTAAGTTTGGATAATTACCAAGATGAAGGGCCATATGGAGACCATACCGGTTACTATAATGCTGTTGAACAGTTTCCTGAGTTTAACATCACTGCAATTACAATGCGCAAAGATCCAATTTATCTCAGCACTTTCACTGGCAAGCCACCTGATGAACCATCAATTCTTGGTGAAGCACTCAACGAAATCTTTGTGCCGATTCTCATCAATCAGTTTCCGGAGATAGTAGATTTTTATCTGCCCCCAGAAGGTTGTTCATATAGAATAGCGGTAGTATCGATAAAAAAGGCTTATCCAGGGCATGCAAAAATAATTGTTATGGGCATACTCTCTTTTCTCAAACAGTTTTTATATACCAAATTTATCATAGTTGTTGATGATGATATAAATATACGTGATTGGAAGGAAGTGATGTGGGCAATGTCAACAAGAATGGACCCTGTGCGTGATACAATTACGATAGAGAATGCCCCAATTGATTATTTAGATTTTGCTTCCCCTGAAAGTGGTCTCGGAGGTAAAATAGGGTTTGATGCAACAAACAAACTTCCACCTGAAACCAAACGAGAATGGGGAAGAAAAATTGAAATGAGCGAGGAAATAATAAAGAAAGTTACAGAGAAGTGGAAGGAATATGGGTTGACAGATGATTGAGCTATGATGTAGACTACCGCCGTGTATTTAGGTGTGCTTTGTGAGGCTTTTATATCTTTTATTTTTGTTGGCATGTTTTTCTCTGTATTACTATGCGGGTCCTATATCCTCGTCTTGCCCAAAAGCAACAGTTTGCTTCTCACCTGAAGAAGACTGTGCTGTACCGATAATCAGCGAGATAGACCAATCTAAAGAATCTATCTTAGTTCAAGAATATACATTTACTCTTGGAACAGTTGCAAAATCTTTGATTAACGCCAAAGAGCGTGGTGTTGATGTTAAAGTTGTCTTAGATAAATCACAACTCCATTCAAAATATAGTGTCATAAGCGAATTGTTTTCAAATGGAATACCGATTTGGATCGATAATAAGCCAAAAATTGCTCATAATAAGGTAATAATTGTTGATAATCAAAAAGTCATCACAGGATCGTTTAACCTCAGTAAGACAGCTGAAAAGGGAAACGCTGAAAATTTATTAATTATTGAAAATTATCCTGAATTAGTCCAGCAGTATGTGAAGAACTGGGGAATACGAATGTCACAATCCTATCAATATGCTCCCTAGATACTTGATATCAAAAAAAGTCTTTTTATTGATAGATTTAATTTCTTGTGATATAATAAATTAAAAGGTTTTAAGGGGTAGGTAATGGATTACATAAATGATGCTGCTGATAGTTACGCTGCCATTCATGATTTTTTTCAAAATAATGGTGTTGGAGATTACAAAGTTCAATGCAATTATGGTGGTGTACCGTATGCTACTGACGAATATGTACATTCTGGAGACAAATTTTGGAGCAATAATTTTATAGACTCACATTTTGGAAGGGAAATAAAAATGTATCCTCAAAGTGAGCTTTTAGCTAAAGAGTATGCTGGGAATACACTACCGGTTTCAATATCACTAAACGAGGATCTAATAAAAATAAAAGAATGTCAGAAAAAAACTAAATTTGTAGAACTAGAAGGGGAATCAGGTGATATAGTATATGATAAGCAAAAACATATAAAGTGCTACACGACAAAGTTATCATATGACGATGTTTCTGTTCATAATAAAAACAAATTTTCAATACTGAATATTAGATATGATATGCCAAATGATCCGAGATACAGTTTAAACATAGCCTTCACAAAGGTTAATGATAATCAACCAGGGTTTTGGCAAAAATTTAAAAATATGTTTTAATAAAGTAGCTTCTCAATCAGGAATATTCTGGTGGAAAATGAATATCTACTTAGTAATGAATTTGGTCAGTAACTACTAAGTTTTTCTTATAGCTATACAACGAAGGTTTGCTGGTCTTACATTTATTCTCTGCAAGACAAAAAATTCACATAATTGTACATAGTATGGAATAAATAAACTTCCACTATATTTTTCGATTAAACTTACCTTTTCTCTATTGAACAGATTTCGTATTAAATCTTAAGTTCAACGCACCTAAATATATAAGCATTCCCAGCAAAATCATGGGTATAGAAAGCAACTGTCCCATAGTTAAATTGAACCATAAATAGCCAATTTGATAGTCTGGCTCGCGGAAAAATTCAACCATAAAACGTGCTACTCCATACAACATAACTGCAACTCCAGTTGTTGCACCATAATACAATCTCATTTTGTTCAAGAAAAATAGTGAATTTACAACTACGAAAAGTAGCGCTCCTTCAAAAAATGCCTCATAAAGTTGGCTTGGATGGCGCAATAAATTATCACCACTTTCTGGAAATACCATACCCCACGGCATAGTTGTAACCTTGCCAAATAACTCTCCATTTATAAAATTACCTATGCGGCCTAGAAGTAAACCTATCGGAACTCCACAAGAAATTAGATCCAGTGTGTAAAATATAGGAATGTTATGTCTTCTACAGGAGATTATTACTGCAAGCAAAACTCCTATAGCACCGCCATGAAATGACATACCTCCTTCCCAGGTCTTTAGTATTTCGATAGGATTGCTTATATAGAGAACTGGATCATATATCAATACGTACCCAAGCCTACCTCCAAGGATAATGCCTATAATAACGGCTGTTAATAACGAATCGTAAAAATTCTTAGTAAATATTTTTTGATTGTCTAGCTTATGTAAATACCAATATGCAAAAACTATACCCAAAACATATGCTAAAGAGTACCAATATATAGAAACAGGACCGATGCTAAAAATAACTGGACTTAAAGACATATTTTACTACAAATTATTCTTAGACAATCTACTTTTCTCACGATCCCACTCTCTCTGCTTTATGGTTGCTCTCTTATCGTAGAGTTTTTTTCCTTTCACAATGGCAATTTTAGTTTTTGCCAACCCTTTATCATTAAAATAGATAGAAAGTGGCACAACAGTTATTCCAGAGGTTTTGATTTGACCAATTAGCTTATTTATCTCTTTTTTATGCAAAAGCAATTTTCGTTCTCTTTTTGGCTTGTGATTCTTTTGGTTTGCAGCTTTATACTCTGCGATATGCATATTGTTTAGCCATATTTCACCTTTTTTTTCAGTAACGTAAGCATCAGAAATGTTTGCTTTTCTTTCCCTTAGTGATTTCACTTCACTACTTAAGAGGATCATACCTGCTTCAAATTCTTCTAAGATAAAGTATTCAAACCTTGCTTTTCTATTTTCTGCAATAACTTCCATATCTAAAGATATCTTTAAGTTTCAATATATTATAGAACTTTTGGTTTAATTCATAACAAAACAATTATCTCAGTAAATGCAAGTTTGGTTAAAAAAGCTCCAATCTTCCTGCAACTGTAATTTGTTCCACTCTTCCTACTGCCATTTCAGCCCTAGGACTAGCATTACCTGACAAAGAACTTATTACATCTTTGCAGCCCCATTCAATAGCAAAGTGTAAAGGAGCATATCTATTATTGTTCTGTTTACTAACATATGCCCCACTTTCAATTAAAATATCTCTTATACTTTCATGATCGCTAGCAAAATGCAAAGGAGCGCGTCCACAACTATCCCACACATTAACACATGCTCCATGTTCAATCAGAGTTCTTACTATGTTTTCATTATCACTTTCAGCAGCAAAATGCAAGGGAGTGCTTCTATAATTATCCCACGCATCGACATATGCTCCGTGTTCAATTAGAGCTATTACTATGTTCTCATAGCCACTCTTAGTAGCAAAATGTAGAGGAGTGTGTCCATCATTGTTCTGCGCGTTAACATCTGCTCCACATGCAATTAGAGCTCTTACTACACTTTCATTCCCACCTTCAGCAGCAAGATGTAAAGGTGTACATACATCATTGTCCCACGCATTAACATTTGCTCCACTTTCAATTAAAATATCTAATATGCCTTTGTGGTTCCATTCAGCAGCAAAATGTAAAGGAGTGCATCCATCGCTGTCCCATGCATCAACATATGCTCCATATTCAATTAGAGCTATTGCTATGTTCTCATAGCCACTCTTAGCAGCAAAATGCAACAATGTAGTTTCTACAGGATCTAGATCACTATGTGTAGTGAATATATGATTGATATTAAATCCACTATCTTCCCACCTCCGTAAATCAATTCTTTCTAATTTTATTTTTATTCGTTCAACTATGTTGTTCTTGCTTAAACCTGAAGTATCATTTATTTCTTCAAGCATTTTTAGAAAATCATCAAGCGTCATAATCTCCACTACTTATTAAAATAACTTGGTTATTATGTTCTTTGACACAAAAATCAAGAACTTTTTATTTTCCTAAAAAATCATTTAAGTTATACTCCAAATCATGAAAGTCAGGCAAAATATTAAGTTTTTTTCTCTATCATTTGTGATTTTGTCTTCTCTATGGATTACATTGTCTGGTTATTTCGAGCCTTTTTTTATTCTCTGTGGAGTATTTTCTTCTGTGTTCACATTGATTATCTTTAAAAGGTTAATTGATGCTGAAAGTGCCCTTAGTCAAATTCTAAATGATAGTGGTAGGCTGTCACTTTATCAGCTTATAAGTTATATACCTTGGCTAATTTACCAAATTATTTTTTCAAGTATTTATGTAACAAAAAAGGTGCTACGATTCAAATCTACAGTTGAGCCAATTGTTATTGTAAGGGAATGCATAGGACATAATGATAAGACCATTGCATTATTTGCTAACTCGGTTACGATTACTCCTGGAACTTTAACTATCAATGTTGAAAAGAAGCAGAAAACATATTTATCTATCATATGTTTGATAGATAAAGATCTTGAAAGTGGCATTTCTGAAATAGAAGGTAAAGTCTTAAAAATGCTACACCTAGTTAAGTAATTGCTTTAAATAAGTTAACAGCGTCTCTGTATTCTCTTATTAGGCTTTCAAGCATTTCTTTTGGAAGGCTATCAATAACAGTAGAACATAAATAATTGTACAAATCTTCTAGCCTTGATATGTTATTTTTCTTCTTGCTGTTGAATTTGTACGGAAAAATGCCCTCCATAATTTCAATATCAACAACCTTATTTAAAAATGCATTTTCACTTGTTATGCTTATTCTTGTAAGTATAGTGTTAATTTCAGGTTCATTACTCGTATAAATATCTGATAATTCCGCCATTTTAATAACGTATAAAGTTACTACTTTTGATAAACAATTATCAGAATATTCACAATTTTTTATTACCTCCCACTGAGTAACCTGAGACTTGCTTGTTTTTGCATTGCTTGGTAATTTATTCATTGAATTTTCTCCATTTAATTCAGTAGTAAATTATACTAATACTTTGTTAAATAAATAATAACGCAGCCATAAAAATATGCATTTATTTACCATAAATTGTATAATATTCCTAAAATTAAATGTTAAAATTACTTCAAACTGAATGATTTCTTTAATTCCATGTTATCCAGCAGTGTAAAATATTGCTGCACAATAGTATTTATTCTAAAATAAACTTTCTTTTTGAGCTATTTTATTAATGTCCATTCTTACAGCTGTACTAAAATGAAAAAGATAAAACTCGGAATACTAATTTCAGGTAGAGGATCAAACATGCAAGCTTTAATAGAAGCATGTCAAGATCAGAATTTCCCTGCTAAAACTGTGTGTGTTATCACAAATAATAGTGAAGCTGGAGGCCTTCAAATAGCAAAGCAAGCAGGAGTTTCAGCGTTTGTTGTTGAAGATAAGCCACTTAATACTGATAAAATTCATGAAATACTTGTTCAACATAAGGTTGATTTAATTTGCCTTGCAGGGTTTATGAGAATTCTAAAGGCCAATTTCCTGAATAAATGGCATAACAAAGTTATAAATATTCATCCCTCTTTACTTCCGTCATTTAAGGGCCTAAATGCTCAGGAGCAAGCTCTGAAAGCGGGTGTAAAAATTACAGGATGTACTGTGCATTATGTTACTCATGAAATTGATGCTGGAGCCATAATCGCTCAAGCTACTGTTCCAGTGTTACCAAATGATGATGTTCACAGTCTCTCAGAGCGCATTCTAGCTGAAGAGCATAAGTGTTATGTAAAAGCAGTAAGATCAATAGCAGAAAGTAACGCTAAGTGATATTAAATTAGAGAGATCGTGTGGTACTGCTTTTTCTTTTTGTTACATCTTGATCCAGAGAAAGGTGTGTTGGAACTTTAGGGTTGGAGCTTTTTTGCTCGATATGTTTTTCTTTTTTCATTTCAATAGTTATCTAAGTGAAGAAGGTCGCCCTTCCTCACTCGACTCCAAAACCGTACGTGACAGGTTACCGTCATACGGCT
>DWPD01000006.1:0-26602 GCA_018251475.1 Euphyes dion | reverse complement strand
CGAGTCGATTAACGGTTATTGGGCGTTCTATACCACTTTCGGCAGCGAGGCGTACTCGCCGAGCGGTTTGCCGAAAAGTGGTATAGAATGCCCAATAACATACTACTTGAGAACATATCTGTAATGGCAAATGTTTATCATTATTGGAAAAGTGATAGTTTCTCTTTTTCTCCCTACGTCGGTATTGGAATTGGTGCAACAAAAATGACGATGTTTGAAAAATCATCAATAAGACCTGCAGGTCAATTAAAGGCTGGCTTTGATTATCATATAAATGAAGATGTAAATATGCATATCGGATATAGAGGTTTTGGTGTTATTGGTAGCAGTGAATACAAACCAGAAACTTTAAAGTTTGATGATAAAGCAAAAAAAATGGCTCAACAAACAGGTAATGATAAAATGACTACTATCATACAGAACAGCTTTTTTCACACACATGGTATAGAAGCTGGACTCACTTTTCATTTTGCAAGCAAAGCTTAACTCTGATAGAGACTATTTTCCTGGTAGCACGTCTGCGTCACACGACTGTAGCTGCTAACCAGGTGACAACTTTCTCGTTATCTGAATATTTTCTTTCTTGTAATTCAGGCTCTTTTTTTCTCAGTTCCAGCGTGTAGCGCTGGAACAACAATAAAAAGCATATGGTTATGCAAGAAGTCTACTTTTTATTCTTAATTAACTCTAAAGCCTTCTTCAGATCTATACTTTCAATATCTGCATTCTTGCCCAACGCAACGTTTGTTTTACCGCATTTTATATAGAATCCGTACCTACCGTTGCAGATAAAAACTTCTTTTCCCTTTTCATTAAAACCAAGAGATTTTAGCTCTTTGCGTGGGCTGCTCTCAATAATTTGTATAGCTTCGTTTAATTGTGTGTCTAATACCTCCTTAGAGCTTTTTTTAAGAGAAAAGTATCGACCATCATAGAGAATATAGTACCCAAATCGTCCAAGACCTATTTTTACTTCTTTTCCAGTTTCAGGGTGCTCTCCGATTATTTTCGGCAGGGAAAGTAATCGAGTGGCGGTATTTAGATCAATATCATTAACATTTATATCTTTTGGTACAGAAATCTTTTTTTTCTTTTCTGACTCACTATTAAACTCCAGATAAAGTCCAAAAGGACCTTTTTTGATCATTACCTCTTGGCCTGTCACATCATCTATACCCAAACTTTTTGGATATTCTGAATTGTCATTACTGCCCGTAATTTCTTTTGTATGGTTGCATTCAGGATAGTTAGAACATCCAAGAAACACACCGGCTTTTCCAAAATTTAATTTCAATATACCGCCAGAGCAATTAGGACATTTTTTACCTATTTCTTCCTTTCCTTCCTCTGAGCAAAACCAATTGACTACCAAATCATGAATACCACTAAAAATCTCATCATGTGTCATTTGCTTAACAGAATTTACATGATTAAAAAATGGCACCCAAAAATAGCCTAGTTCTTTTTTCCAATCTGCATGTCCATTTGAGATTGAATCAAGCCTTTCTTCCATTTGTGCTGTAAAGTCATACTCTACACAACGCTGAAAAAAAGTTTCTAAAAATATAGTAACGATTTTACCGCGGCTGCTTGGAATAAATCTTTTGTTATCCAATGAAACATACTCACGATCTTGTAATACTGAAATAATTGTTGCATAAGTTGACGGGCGACCTATACCGATTTCTTTCATTTTTTTAACGATACTTGCTTCACTATAACGAGGTGGCGGTTGAGTGAAATGCTGTTTTGGCTCAACTGAAATCAGCTTACATGCTTCGCCTTCCTTCATGGCAGGTAGCAGGACTTCATTTTCGGCTTCCATGTTATCTTGATAGACTTTGTAAAAACCATCAAAGAATATACTTGATCCACTTGCCCGCAGAATCACTTTCTGGTCAATAGAACTAATTTCAACTACCACTTGATCAAGAATCGCCGATTCCATTTGACTTGCAATGGTTCTTTTCCAGATTAAATCGTACAATTTAAATTGCTCTGGCGTTAAGTAATCCTTAATACTACCCGGCGTTCTATTAATATCAGTTGGCCGGATTGCTTCATGTGCTTCTTGAGCATTTTTGACCTTTTTTACATATTTACGAGGAGACTGCGGTAAATATTTATCACCATATAACGACTTAATTGACCCTCTAATTGAGTTTATAGCCTCATCTGCAATATGAAACCCATCTGTACGCGTGTAAGTTATCAACCCTACGATTTCACCACCAATATTGATACCTTCATATAAATTTTGCGCTACTCGCATAACATTTTTCACATTAAAATACAGTTTATTCACTGCATCTTGCTGAAGACTTGAGGTGATAAATGGAGGAAGCGGGTTTCTCTTAACTTGCTTGCGTTCTACTGTGCTTACAGCATACTGCCTTGACTCGATCTCCCTGACTAAGTTCTTTGCCTCTTCTTCATTTTTAATATCAAATTTTTCTAGCTTCTTATTGTCATAGTGACTCAGCATAGCAAAAAAAGCCTCATATTTGCTATTTTGCATTTCTGCCTTTATGCTCCAATACTCCTGTGTTATAAACTTACTGATTTCATCCTCTCGTTCGCATATAAGCTTTAATGCAACAGACTGCACTCGCCCTGCAGATTTGCTTCCCGACAATTTTGTCCACAGCAGCGGTGACAAGCTAAATCCAACTAGATAATCCAAAGCTCTGCGTGCTTGCTGTGCACGCACTAAGTCCATATTAATTTCACGTGGATTTTTTATAGCTTCTTGCACTGCTCTTTTTGTTATTTCGTTAAAGACTACTCTATGAATGTTGCTTTCATCATTGATTGCTTTTCTTTCCTTTAGTGCCTCTATCACATTCCAAGCTATTGCTTCCCCTTCTCTGTCTGGATCTGTTGCAAGGTATATATCTGATGTTTTACTAGCTTCCTTGACTAACTCTTTTACATACTTTTCTGCTTTTTCAATAATCTCATACTTCATGGCAAAGTCATTATCAGGATCAACAGAACCATTCTTCGCTGGCAGATCTCTGACGTGGCCAAAGGATGCAGCCACTTTAAATTCTTTACTCAAATATTTACCTATCGTCTTTGCCTTTGCCGGCGACTCAACTATCAATAATGCCATAATTATTAGTACTTAAAGGTAATATGTTGAAATATATAGAATAAAAAGTAAAAAAATATTTTAATGGTCTTCTCAGTTTTTTAAGTGAATTGTTTTAATGTTAACAAAAAACCTAATGAAAGAGCCTACTTTACAAATTTTCCCAACTCCCTTACCATAAGGATAACGCTATACTATTTATCTTCGTCTGTGGAGATTAAACGACAAAAGCATAACGCAGTTGTCGTCTTATTTTTAATTTTTTGCACTATGTGCATCTTATTTCTTTACAAAACTTCCAGTTTTTTAACCATATAAGCTGAAACGGGCTGTTTAAGACAGGCCAATTTTCAGGATTAGAGCTAGCTAATAGGGGGTTTCTTTTGTCTTTTTTCTACTTGGTAAATTTCTTGATATTTGTAGCTAAAGTAATTTAAGAGAGGTGTCATCCCAGTGCTCCGACACTGGGATCCATTTTTCCATCATCAGAAACGTTGATTACTTTTATACTCGTAAATTTAACTGGATCCCAGTGTCGGAGCACTGGGATGACAAGAAAAGGAGTACTGGAATGACAAGAAGGACATTCCACCATGTCATTCCAGCGCATGACCAGATTTTCTTATTTGATCCCAGACTGGCTGGTTATGCAAGTTCCAATTTTAATAATATTTACATGTAAGCCATACGCTTGAGTTGCAAAGTTCTAAAAAGCAGCCAAAATAAAAATAAGTAGACATTTACAAATTAAACTAAGTGTACAATCAACAAACAAGAGTATTGATTGCAACAATACTCTGTAGAATCGCAATATGGTATGACCATATGCTCTTTATTGATCTGGTTAATATAATTAGTAGAGAATTTTGTTATGCAAAAGATATCTACTACAGCATATTGCAATTGTTTGGAATTGCAGGACTGGGCGCTATGGTAAGACCACTTGGTGCATTCGTATTTGGTCACATTGGTGATAGGTGTCTTTTCGTCATCAAAAACATTGTAAAGTGTTTAGCTGGATTCCAGTTTTACGCACTGACCATTTGCTGTTTTTACTCATAACTACCTTGCCTGAACGAATACGAAAACAAGTAGCTAATTATCGCATAAAAAAAAGAAGATATAGAATATCCTCTTTTTTGTTATTAAAGATACATTAAATCTTGATTGTGTATTTCCTCTGCTATAAGCAATAATTTTTCGCTCTCATCAAAGAGACTTTTTGCGCTAGCTGCTAATTTCTCACTAATTTGTGGTAGACATTGTCATAATATACTCCTTAAATTTTTAAAATATATTTATGTTAGTATACAAGTATCAATATTACATTAATATAATTACTTTTTAGGCATGAGTGACAAGCTGAAGTGGTTTTTAATTACTCAAAAAACAGAAACGTTTCTATTTCCTACACTTTCTAAAACCATAGGTACCAGTTGGTTTTTAGCTAAAGTAAAGGTCAAGTATCTGGAATTCTGGACATAAAATCCTCCTGTATAAAAAAGAGTTAGAAAAAAATGCAGTGCACATAAGACAGATATACACTGAAGAATACATTTTTTAATAAGTTTGATTAAAAAGTCTGCAGACTAAAGATAGATTTTGAGCTCTTAAAATATCTCTATTTGTAATTATAATGAGATTGAAAATATGCGGAAGTAATTTTTATACGTTAACGGCTCACCCAACCCACTTGCAATCTGGATCCCAGACTGGGATGGCAAGAAAAGGCTACTCGGATAGGAAGTACTGGAATGACACCATCTAAAAATTGAAGCTTGGTCATATGAAAAAGTTAAAGGAAATCTTCAATCACATTTAAACAGCGCTTCAGCAAACTCTTTGCCAGTAAATTCCCTCAGGTCTTCTATACTTTCACCAATTCCTATAGCGTGTAATTTCACCTTATAAGCTTCTGCAAGCCCAATCACTACTCCACCTTTGGCAGTACCATCTAGCTTTGTTACAATACTAAAGGCCTCTAATTGGCTATAAGCATTTTGGCCAGTAGTTCCATCAAGAACTAAAATAACATCATGAGGAGCAGTATCATCCAATTTCTTTATCGTTCTATGTATTTTTGACAGCTCTTGCATGAGATTTACATTGTTTTGTAGCCTTCCTGCTGTATCAATTAAAACAACATCAACGCTATCTTTTATCGCTTGATTTACAGCTCTATATGCCACACTTGCAGAATCGCTACCGTGCTCTCCAGTAACAATAGAGCAATCAGAACGTTCTGCCCAAATATTTAATTGCTCACTCGCAGCAGCTCTGAATGTGTCGCACGCAACAAGCATAACGGATTTCCCTTTTTCCTTATATTTATAGGCAAGTTTACCTATAGTTGTAGTTTTTCCATTACCATTCACTCCGCACACCATTATTATGTGTGGTTTTTTATTCAGAATGAGCGGCTGCACTACAGGGTTTAATATCAACTCTATTTCGCTCATTAACTGCTGTGTGATAACGCTATGCTCAACTTCTGATTCAAATTTGATACTTGCGAGCTTATCAATAAGCAATCTAGAAGTTTTATGACCTATATCCATGCTAATCAGCAGCTCTTCCAGATCATCTAAAAGCGACTGATCTAATTTTTTTTTGCCAGAAAAAATATTTTTTACTCCATCACTAAAACGGGAGGAGGTTTTTAATAGTCCTTGATAAAGATTACTGAATAAACTCAAGAAATACTCCTTCTAAAATTACCATATAAAGAATGACATGCACTATATGTATTTGTAAAGTAAATACACTCGTAACCTATATATTTTGTGAGTAAAATGTACTGCTTGCTAGTGTATTTTACTTTAGTTTTTAACCTAAATATGTTATAATGTAAGTAATGGTTTACGGGTAGTTCTATGAGTTATAATGAGAAAATTTTAGATCATTACGAAAATCCAAGGAATGTTGGTTCTCTGGATAAAAATGATCCAAATGTTGGTACTGGTTTAGTTGGTGCACCATCATGCGGAGATGTAATGAAACTGCAAATAAAGGTCAACGATAAAGGTGTTATTGAAGACGCAAAATTTAAAACTTTTGGTTGTGGTTCTGCTATAGCTTCAAGTTCTTTGCTTACAGAAATGATCAAAGGAAAAACTATTGAGAATGTAACAAAGATAAAGAATACTCAAATAGTGGAAGAATTGTCTTTGCCGCCAGTAAAGATACACTGTTCAGTACTTGCTGAGGATGCTATAAAAGCTGCTATTCATGATTATCAAAATAAACAAAAACATTGAGGAATATGAGTGAATTTCAAGGAGTAAATTCTGTTAAAAAACCTATCACTCTAACTGCAAATGCAGTAGAGAGGGTAAGGTTTTTATTGGACAAAAAGAAGCATGCTAACCTTGAAGAAGCAATAGGAATAAGAGTTCTAATTAAGCAAAAAGGATGCTCTGGTTTAAAATATGATATTGAGTATGCATATGATGTTCGTCCTTTGCAGTCGGTAATTGAAGAAAGCTGCAGTGATGATCAAAAAGTCAAGGTGCTGATCGATCCAAAATCTATCATGTTTATCCTTGGCTCTGAAATGGATTATGTAGAGGAAAAATTCTCATCAGGTTTTATTTTCAAAAATCCTAATGAGAAAGGAAAATGTGGTTGTGGAGAGAGTTTTCATGTCTAGCAACCATTTCACATTATTTGGAATTGAACCGGCTTTTAACATCAGCTTTGATGAGCTGGAGAAAAAATATATTGAGCTAAGCAAAACTGATATAAATGAAAGAGAGTCCAAAAATATGGAAAATATCAACAAAGCTTATCAGGTACTGAAGTCACCGCTAAAGCGTGCCGAACATTTGTTGGATCTTTTTGACGTAAAAAGCAAAAAAGAGCATCTTGATCCTGAAATATTAAATGAATCAATGGAAATAAGAGAATACTTTCTAGACTGCGATGATTTACAATTTGCAAGTAGGATGATTGATGAAAAGGTAAAAGATTGTACTAAAAACCTAATTAATGCTTTTGCTACAAAAAATGTTGATGAAGCTGCTACGCAAGTTTTTAGATTGAGATATTTATATAAGTCATTTGAGGAGATGAAGGAAAATGCGGCCAGTTCAAATTTCTGAACCAGGTTCAAATGAGGTAGTTTTTGGTATAGATCTTGGAACTACTAACTCTTTAATTGCCATGGTAAATAAAGCTGGCAACGTAGAAATATTTAAAGATGAGCAAGGTCGTGAACTATTACCTTCTGTCATTTCATATGAAAAGGATGTACTAAAAGTAGGCTATGATGTTGGCGAAAACGCTATCTGCTCTATAAAACGCTTAATGGGTAAAAGTGTTAAAGATTTGCATAAAGAAGGTATCAATTGTGAAATAGATAACGAAAGTGAAAAAGTTATTAGGGTAAAATGCTCAGAAGAAAAGTATCTCACTCCTATTGAGATCTCTGCTGAGATACTAAAAACTCTATGCAAGAGGGTAAAAAAATTCACAGGGATGAAAGTTAACAAAGCAGTGATTACTGTACCAGCTTATTTTGATGATTCAGCACGTAACGCAACCAAATATGCAGCAAAATTAGCTGGCATAGATGTTCTTCGCCTCATTAATGAACCAACCGCTGCAGCACTTTCTTACTCCATTGAAAAGAACAATAACAGTGGCATATATGCAGTTTATGACCTCGGTGGTGGAACATTTGACATTTCAATATTAAAATTACATCAAGGAGTGTTTCAAGTTCTTGCAGTTGGTGGTGATACTAAACTTGGTGGTGATGATTTTGATCATCTACTTAGTTTAATCGTGCTTGAAAAGTATAGAGAACAGGTAGGTTTAAATAAAAAATGCTCTAGTGTCATCCCAGTGCTCCGACACTGGGATCCAGAAAGTTTGATTGCAAGTGAACACACCAGAAAGTTATATAATAAGAACTGGATTCCAGTGTCAAGCACTGCACCATCTGATACAACTACCTACAAATTACAACATTCGTACACTAAAACTGGTATCTGCAATATACGTGCTATAAAAGAGTACCTAAGTGAAGATACCTCTGGCACTTTTGAATTCAGCATCAATGGTGAATTATTTAAGTGCAAAATTACCAAAGAAGAATTCGAGCAAGCAATCAGTCCTTTGGTTAATAAGACTATAAATATAGTTACTCGTACTATAAGCAACATAGATCTTAAAATCGATGATATAAAAGGGGTAATTTTAGTTGGTGGCGCAACTAGAGTGCCATTAGTGCAAAATTCACTAATCAAACTCTTTGGCAATAAAGTGCTGAATGATGTGGATCCGGACAAAGCAGTTGCCAATGGGGCAGCTTTGCAGGCTCATTATTTAACTTCAAACTCAAAAGATAGGAATATTCTCCTTGATGTGCTGCCTTTATCACTTGGCATAGAAACTATGGGGGGAATAGTTGAAAAAATTATACCAAGAAATACACCACTACCAGTTTCAGAAATAAAAGAGTTTACAACTTACGCTAACGGGCAAACAGCAATGAAAATTCACGTTTGTCAAGGAGAACGTGAAATGATAGAAGATAATAAATCTCTAGCACGATTTGAACTCAAAGGTATACCAAAATTGCCTGCAGGTTCTGCAAAAGTTGAAATAGGATTTACAGTTAGCATTGATGGAATATTGACTGTCACTGCAAGAGAAAAAACTACTGGAGTCGAACAGTTGAATCGACAGTTGAAATAAATTCAAGCTCTGGCTTAAGTGAAGAAGATATTCAAGATATGGTCAATCAGTCAGTAAGTAACTTTAATGAAGACATGAAGGCTCGTTCCCTTGCAGAGGCTAAAATTAACGGTAACAAGCTCATACATCTAGTTGAAAATGTTTCCACTGAGCAAAAGTTAAAAATTTTACTACAGAACGCAAAAGACGCTTTACAGGAAAATGACTTAAACAACATTAATAATGCTATCGCTGAGTTAGAAAATTCTGCTTTAGAATTATGCGAATCATCAGACAGATAGAATTTACACAACTTTGTGCAGTATCCTGTCAAATCTCAGGGCAACAGGTAATCTAAAGTTAAATGGTAACCAATCAACTTTGCTTAATTTAAACGATAAACCAACCATGTTCACGCGTCCAATTATATTTTCCGCTGGTATGAACCCAATTTCAGGAAATCTACTATCAAAAGAATTATTTCTATTGTCTCCCATCACAAAAAATTGATCATCAGGTACATAATAAACTGGAGTGTTATGTGATAGCTTGTTGGATGCATTGTCTATTAAAATCTCATGTTCCTTACCGCTCGGAAGTGTTTCTATGTATCTTGATATATCACGCTTTGACTCATAATCAAAAAAACTTTCAATTTGCCGCCACTCTACTTTTTGATCATTTAGGTACAATTCTCCCTCTATCATTTGCACTTTATCGCCAGGTATTCCTATTACCCGCTTAACAAATCTAATGCTATCATTTCTTGTAGGTTTGAAAACTATTACATCACCACGCTCTGGAGGGGTATAAAAAATTCTGCCGCTAAAGATGTTTGGAGAAAACGGGAAAGAGTGTTTACTGTAACCATATGAATATTTACTAGTAAAAATGTAGTCCCCCTCAAGTAGAGTGCTTTTCATTGAACCAGAAGGAATATGAAATGGCTCAAATAAGAGACTGCGTATTGATAGAGCAATCAGCAGCAAAAAAAACAGTGAAGATAAAAACTTTCTCGTTCTTGCTATCCGGTTCTCTCTCAACTCTTTCAATTTTATTTTCTTTATAAATTTAAACTTATCATAACACATAAAAGTGGTAATGTGAAATTTTACTCATAAGTGTTATTGTTCTTTTTCGAAAGTCGAAATAAGTTCTCAAGTAATTGGCAATGATTGACAACCAATAGACATCGTTTGCTATGTAATATTGTATAAATCACAATGCTAGTTTTACTGAAAATTATACTATTTTAGATATAATTATAATATTTAAACTTAAGGTATAGGGATGAACCCTACAATTAGAAAGGTTTTTTGTATTCTACTTATAGTATTATTTATTTCTTTTTCTCATGTTGGAAGTGCTGCTAACTCTAATGACGATACAACTGCTCAAGTAATATGTAATATTATTGGCTACGTTTGGGGAATAGGTGGACCGCTTATGACCGTAGTGATAATAGGAGCAGCTTTACTTGCAATATTTGGTAGAATGCCGTGGCCTGCTCTTTTCGCCCTCGGTGTATTTTGCGCTGTGTTTTTTGGCGCTAAAACTATTGTCATAAAAGTAATGGGTGGTATAAACTCTACAAATGCCTCTTTTATGGAAGAATGTGGAACGGGAGATAAAAAAAAGAGTCAATAGGACTATTTATTTCTAAAGCAGACTTGGTGCACAGCTTCAACTATATCTTCCACTTGTGGTAATGCTTTCTTTTCTAGGTTTGCAGCATAAGGTAAGGGGACATCCTTGCCGGTTACCCGTACAACCGGAGCGTCAAGGTAGTCAAATCCTTGTTCCATAACCATGGCTGAGAGTTCTGCTCCTATTCCTGCAAATGGCCAACCCTCTTCTATGCTTACTAATCTATTGGTCTTCTTAATAGAGTTAATAACTGTTTCAGTGTCAAGTGGTCTTAAGGTTCTGAGGTCGATAACTTCAGCTTCTATTCCTTCACTAGAGAGTAAATCTGCTGCATTTAACGCATCCATTAGTTTCAATGAAAAAGCAGTGATGGTTACATCCTTTCCTTCCCGTATAACAGCAGCTTTGCCTATCTCAAGTAGATAATCTTTATTTGATAGCTCAGAATCAGGAATCTCATGTTCATGCCCATAAGCAATCTCGTTGTCTAGAAATATTACTGGATTCGGATCACGAATTGCAGGTTTAAGCAGACCTCTGCAATTGGAGGCAAAATAAGGTGCTATTACTTTTAACCCTGGTACGTGCGAATACCAAGATGCAAAGCATTGAGAGTGTTGTGCTGCAACTCTTGCTGCAGCGCCATTTGGTCCACGAAACACTATAGGGCATCCAAGTTGTCCACCTGACATATAATTTGTTTTTGCTGCGGAATTCACAATTTGGTCAATAGCCTGCATAGAAAAATTAAAAGTCATAAA
This sequence comes from Euphyes dion, assembly GCA_018251475.1. NCBI lineage: Eukaryota > Metazoa > Arthropoda > Insecta > Lepidoptera > Hesperiidae > Euphyes > Euphyes dion. Next base: position 15,421 of record DWPD01000006.1, on the reverse strand, counting down.
CTCAACAATAGGTTTGAGCCCAGCAAACGCTGCTCCAACAGCAAGACCAGCAAATCCATGTTCGGTAATAGGTGTATCAACTACCCTATTTTCTCCGAACTCTTTCAGTAATCCTTTTGTTACTTTATAAGCACCATCATACTCTGCAACTTCTTCACCCATGATAAATACATCAGGGTCATTTTGCATTTCTTCTCTGATTGCTGTGCATAACGCTTCTCTTACACTTAAGCTTGCCATTTGTAAATCTGTAAATTTCAACTGAAATAACTATATCAAAATTACCAGGAAGCGCACAAGTTAAGTTTTACAAGCATCATGTTGCATTGAGCATTGAATACTTACTTCTTTTAATTCAGTAGGTTGCGGTGATAGTGCGTATGTAACTCCACCGACTATCAATGAAGACATCACAGAAGTTGCAATCATCAATAGAATTGGTAATTGGAAGGCATTACTAAAGGCAACACCTACTGTCAACATGATTGCAAAGTTTACAGAAGCAATTTTTAAGAAAGACAGTTGTGCTTTTTCTGTTTTTTCTAGTAATACTTTATTTGCTTTGGTTTTGCTTAATTCACTATTAAGTGTTGTATTCTCGTTTTCCATATCTTTTATTTTTTGCTTTAGTGATTGATTCTCTTCACTGAGTTTATCAAGTATTTCTAACCTGTTTTCATGTTCAACAATGCAATTCTTTAATCTTGTTAGTTCTTTTCGCTCTTCTTTTAATGACTGAACTCCTAACATCTTCACTTTGTCATTATTGCCATTGCTCAAATTTAGCTGATCATTGCTTCTAGTTGTTCCTCCTTCTGTTGATCTAGTTTTTTTCTTCTTCTTTAAATTCCCTTTATTCTTGATTGCTTCTTGAAGAAATTCTGCTATTTTGGTACAATTATTCATATTAGCAATATCTAATGGATACCGTTTCTGGCCATCTTGTACTTCAACATCTGCTCCTTTTTTTATCAGGTACTTTACTATTTCTATATTGTCATGTGTAGCAGCATAATGTAAAATGCTTTGCCCATCTTTATCTTGTGCATTAACATTTTCTCCTTCTTTGATTAGGAATTTTGCTACTCCTAGATCACTACATGCAATAGCAAAATGTAAAGGAGTCCTTCCATCTTTATCTATTTCTTCAACATTTGCTCCTTTTTTTATCAGGTACTTTGCTATTTCTATATTCATATATATAGGAGCATAATGTAAAACGCTTCGCCCATCTTTATCGTGTGCATTAACATTTGCTCCATTTTCTACTAGATATTTTACCACCTCTAAGTCATTAGATACAGCAGCATGATGTAAAGAGATTCATTCTGATCTCGTGTATTGATTTCTCCTCCATCTTCTAATATAGGTTGAACTAAAGTTTCAGATTCATCTTGTTGTTCTTCCTCTTGCAACTTTAGAACCTCTTCTCTTTCTAATGTATCACCTACTTTGTTTATACTGTTTTCAATGATTGAGTCTAAAGAAGTCTGTTCATCATTTCTGTAGTCTTCTGAAGCTTCATTATTAGGCTGCAATAAAGAATATCTTCCACTAGCTTTTCCTCTCGCATCAGCATAAAGTTGTTCTCCTGTCTCTAACATTTTTATTATGATATCTCCATTTTGCATATTACAAACCATAGCTCTTGGAGTTTTGTCTTAACTGTTTTTTAATAGAGGATTTGCCCCAGCATCCAATAAAAGCTGTATTATCTCTTGATGACCACGCGAAGCAGCAATGTGCAAAGCAGTTAACTTAGACTTAACTCCATCAAGTTCACGTATTGGCTCATTAATAACTTTTACTCCCTTTTCTAGTAGGAGTTTTACTATTAGTACACTGTCACATTCTACAGCAAAATGTAGCGATGTGTAATTTACAATTTTGCCTGAATCAAGAATACCGAACATCTTATCTACTTTCAAATCGTTATAATTCCTATATAATTCTGAGTTAACATCTCTTAACTTACTTTCTATTCTTTTAAGCAAATTATCCTTATTCAAACCTTCACTCTTACCTACCTCATTTATTATTTCAAAAAACTTCTCCTTCTCTATTGCCATAACCTTTCCCTCTAAATTTATTTTTATCGCTGCATAATCTCACAAAAAAGTTAAATTTATCAAAATTCTATATTTTATATAAAATAAAATTTGCTGTTTCCAAAAATTGGTAAGCATGTTTTTGATGAGATTGTAGAAAACATACTTTTATGACACCATTTGTTGTACGAACTACCTTGGCGAAAACAGATGTTTATATAGTTGTGTGGCAAAATGTTTTGCACTAGTTGTGCTATCTCGTTTTCCGTAATAGTTGAAAAAATTAGTAGAAAGTTGTTGTAAGTTTATGTATTTTGAGGCTGTAATGGTCAAAGGTACATGAAGTATGATCAGAGTTAAAGGTGCAAGAGAGCATAATTTGCAGGGTATTGATGTCAATATACCAAAAAATAAGTTAGTTGTTATAACTGGACTAAGTGGTTCTGGTAAGTCTAGCCTCGCATTCGATACGATTTATGCAGAAGGCCAACGCCGATACGTCGAAAGTCTATCGGCTTATGCACGTCAATTTCTTAATATTCAAGATAAACCAGATGTTGAGTCAATCACAGGCCTCTCTCCTGCAATATCAATTAATCAAAAGTCGATCTCAAAAAATCCAAGATCAACTGTTGGAACCGTTACTGAAATTTACGATTATGTACGTTTGATATATGCACGAGTAGGAATACCTTATTCGCCTGTAACTGGGTTGCCAATAACGAAACAGGCTGTATCTCAAATTGTAGATACTATTATAGCATTACCTTTAGAAACTAAAATATATATACTTGCTCCTATTGTGCGTGGCAGAAAGAGTGGAGAGCACTTCAAAGAGATATTGGAAATTAAAAAGCAGGGTTACGTGAGACTAAAAATAGATGGTGAAACATACAATATAGATGACTTGCCTAAACTCGATAAAAACAAGAAACATGATATTTTTGTAATTGCAGATAGAATCTCCATATCAGATGATATAGGAAATCGACTACCAAGCAGTGTAGAATCAGCATTGAGGCTGGGCCATGGCTTAATGTATGCAGAAATAGTGAACTTACCTGATAACCACAATTCCGAGTATAAAAATGGTCAAACTTTAACTTTCTCAGAGAATTTTGCATGTCCTGAGTCTGGCTTTACTCTTGAAGAAATAGAGCCAAGATTGTTTTCTTTTAACAGCCCCTACGGTGCATGCAGTTCATGCAATGGGCTCGGTAAAAAACTAAGTGTTGATGCAAAGCTAATAGTGCCAGATGAAACGCTCTCGATATCTGAAGGTGCTTTAAAGCCAATTGGATCAATATTCCGTCAAGTGCATACAAACTATGGATTGCTAAAAAATGCAATTCTATCACTGGCTGAAAATTGCAAATTTAGCCTTGATGTTCCGTGGAAGAATACAGACCAAAAAGTGAAGGATTTAATACTTTTTGGCTCTAGAGAAATGAAATTTCAAGGTTTGGTCAGTATCCTAGAACGCCAGATGGATTACGATGCATCACTTATTGATAGGTATTGTTCTGTTACTGACTGCAAAGAATGTGCTGGCTATAGATTGAGAAAAGAAGCACTTACAGTGAAAATTGATGAAAAACATATAGGTGAAATATCAAGGCTTAGCATCGATGAATCCCTTAAGTGGTTTGGAAATTTATCAGACAGACTTACAGAACAACAAAGGCAAATTTCAAATAAAATATTAAACGAAATAATCAAAAGGCTGACATTTTTAAAGAATGTAGGGTTAAATTACCTTACACTTGACCGTGAATCTAGTACTCTCTCTGGCGGTGAAAGCCAGAGGATCAGGCTTGCTTCGCAAATTGGCTCTGGTTTAACAGGAGTGCTATACGTGCTTGATGAGCCCTCAATTGGCCTTCATCAATGTGATAATGATCGATTAATTACCACACTTAAAAATCTGAGAGACATGGGTAATACTGTGATTGTTGTTGAACATGATGAAGACACAATAATGGCTGCTGATTATGTGATTGATATTGGTCCTGGAGCTGGCGTGAATGGAGGAAAAATCGTTGCAGAAGGAACACCAGATCAGGTACAAAAAAATTTAGAGAGCATAACAGGACAGTATTTAAGTGGAAAGAAGGAAATTTCAATTTCAAAAAGAAGAAAGTAAACAACTCAGTTCATAAAGGTAGTTAACGCATGTGAGAATAACTTAAAAAATATAAATGTTGAATTTCCTATAGGGAATTTTATTTGTGTTACTGGAATATCAGGAGGAGGAAAATCAAGTTTAGTAATAGAAACACTATATAAATACTCAGCACAGAAGATAAATCATTCATCTGCAAAGCATGGTAAATGCGATAAAATAGAAGGCCTTGAGTATATAGATCAAATTATAGAAGTTGATCAGTCACCAATTGGTAGGACTCCAGCATCAAATCCAGCAACATATGTTGGTATGTTTACTCACATCAGAAATTGGTTTGCAGGTCTCCCAGAGTCGAAGGCACGAGGTTACAATATAGGCCGATTTTCATTTAATACCAAGGGAGGAAGATGTGAAGCTTGTAAAGGTGATGGGCATTTAAAGATCGAGATGCATTTCCTACCGGACGTTTATGTGAAATGTGAGCAATGTAGAGGACAGAGGTATAACCGAGAAACATTGGAAGTTACTTACAAGGGAAAATCAATTTCTGATGTGCTTGATATGACAATAGATCAAGCATGTGACTTTTTTGAAAATCTTCCAATGATAAGGGAAAAGTTGATTTCTTTACAGGAAGTAGGGCTTGGCTATATAACGCTTGGACAGTCGTCAACAACGTTGTCCGGGGGTGAAGCACAACGAATAAAGCTGTCTAAGGAACTATCAAAGCGATTTACCGGGAAAACATTGTATATTCTCGATGAGCCAACAACTGGGTTACATTTTGAAGATGTAAATAATTTACTGAAAATACTCCATAGGTTAGTTGATTTAGGAAATACTGTTATAGTTATTGAGCACAATTTACATGTTATAAAAACCGCTGATTACATAATAGATATTGGTCCAGAGGGTGGAGTAAAAGGTGGCGAAGTGGTTGCTGTAGGAACTCCAGAAAAAGTTGCACAGACTCCAAAAAGCGTTACAGGCAAGTATCTTAAAACATATTTATTGGATCAAGTATCGACTATTTCTTAATAATTAGGTTATGAGGAGCATTTTAAAAGGTATACCTAACATATTTAATTCATGAATCTTCTCTTATTAAAAAAAGCTACAGATCTCATATTTCCAAACGTATGCGTAAGTTGTGAACGTATAATTGATAAAAGTTATGATTTATGTAGTGAATGCAATAAAAAAATCAATTTTTTAACTAAGCATTACTGTAATGTTTGTGGTGTAGTAATTCCAGATAACATTGATACATGTGGTAAATGCATCAGTAACCCTTCACCATTTAAAGTATTAAGATCAGTTTTTGCTTATAGCAAAAATATGATTATAAATTTTAAATTTTTTGATAATTTAAATTATGTGAAAGTCTATGCAAAGTGGATGTACAAAGCTAACAAAGACATGTTTCAAAATGCAGAGGTCATAATTCCCATACCGCTACATAAAATACGCTTATTTAAACGTAAATATAATCAAGCAGCATTGCTCGCGAAAGAATTAAGTAAGTTATCTAATTTATCTTATACACCATTTGCAATAAAACGTATTCGTCACACTGTACCTCAAGCTGGTCTTTCACTTAAACGGCGTGAAAAAAATTTAAAAAAGGCTTTTAAAATAAGTAACAGCGAAATTATCAAAAACAAAATCGTGATATTGGTTGATGATGTAGTAACAACTGGCGCAACCGCAAGGTCTTGCTCTCAGGAAATTTTAAACTCTGGTGCAAAAGAAGTGAGAGTGCTATCGCTTGCAAGAACTGTATGAAAATCAGCTTTAAGGTACAACGTTTCATTTTTAGTAAAGGTTTAGTGTAATCTTTACAAATTCCTCTCAAAAAATCCAGTTATAGTGTATGCTGGGTCTATAATTATAGCTCTTTTTCTAATAGTTCGAATAGCTGGATATTCTTTCTGGCTCAATTTTTTATAGCAAACCAATTATGCTCAATTTTGTTAAAATCTGGAGAAAATGGAGGCAGATATATAACTTCAGCACCGACATTTTTTTATTTCTGGATTATATTAGAAATCGATATTGTACAGTCAACATAAATTTTTTACTTCCGTGTTTTTTCTGTTGTTGTTTATAATGACTATAGTTACATCACATATTTCTTCCAATTAAATGGATCAGTTATTTATTGCAAATCACTGACTTTTTTAATGGATTCTTTTTCTAAATAATTTCCAAAAATGTGTTTACTTTTGTTTGTAATTGTGTAGTAACTGCAACGTAAAGTTATAGGAGGTAAAGATGGATTTTGAAAATCTGAAAAAGATATTAAGTGCAATTGATAAAGATGCAAGTGTAAATAAAGATAACGTAATTAATAAAATAAAAGAGGTATTGCGAAGGGAAGATACAATAGCGTATAAAGAGTGGGAAAATAAAAATTTTAGTATAAATCATACATTCATCCAAAGTGATCCTGATGCCGAATTTACATTATTAATTGCAGCTGCAGCAGCTGGCTGTAAGGATTTAGTGAATGTTTTATTAGATAGGCATGCGGATGTTCATGTAGAAGATGAAAATAGAGAGACTGCTTTGCATCATGCCGTTTATAGTAGATGTGTAGGTGTAGTAAATGCTCTACTAAAAAAAGGTGCGGATGTTAATGTAAAAGACAGAAGTGGTAGTACTCCTTTGCATTATGCTACTATATATAAATTTTTTTTTTTTTTTTTTTTTCATAGATGTAGTAAATGTTCTACTAAAAACAGGTGCAGATATTAATGTAAAAGATGAAAATAGTAGTACTCCTTTGCATTATGCTACTTTAAGTAATCATGTAGAGGTAGTAGATGCTCTGTTAGCTGAAGGCGCAAGTGTTCATGTGAAAGATAGAAGTGGTCAGACACCTTTGCATTATGCTGCTACAAATGGCTATGTAGAGATAGTAAATGCTCTATTAGCTCAAGGTGCAAATGTTTATGAAAAAGATAGTTTGCAGAAAACTCCTTTATATTATGCCATTATAAATCGCCAAGAAGATACAGTAGAGGATATAAAAAGGTTTTTGAAAGATAAGATAGTTAAAGATAGTATAATTGTTGGTGGTTCAGTTGCCGTGTTAGGTAATACTGTATCAGCAATGCTTTTCATGACCGAGACAATGGAAGGTACATTAACATCTCTTATGACAGCAATAGCTGTATCTGTATCAACAGCATTAGCATCTGGTTATGCTAAATATGAAATATCGAAACTCAATACCGAAATAAAAGAAATAAAAGAGCGACAAAATGTAATGGAAGGGTGGCAAAGCTTAACAGAAGGGTGGCAAAGTGTAGATTTACAAAGCATACGTATACATAATGCTCTTTCGTAACTTTTTACTTCCGCACTTCTTTAGTGTTGCTTATAATAAGTATAGATTTAGATCTTAATTAGAGGCTTTAATTACCTACTTTAAGTTATTGAATTTCTTATCATAACATCTTTCATTCCAGTACCCTGGAATGAAAGAAAAAGAACACTGAATTAAAAATACAACATACCATCTTATATCTTAATACTGCATAATACCTCGATCATAGATTGATTAAGGAAACCTTGAGTTATCTCTTTAGTTAGTCTTGCTTTACTATGAAAAGCTTGTACCCTTTAAATGTATTATTTATAAATTAACTGTTTATAAGCTAAAATATGTCTAATAGAGCTAATATAACTTTTTTTATAGCTGGTGCTATTGCTTCCCTTACACTGCTTACATCTGGAGTTTTTGCTGTAGCTCCTTACGTTGCATTTTTATCTTCAGTTGCAGCTTTAAGTATAGCTCCCCCTGTTATTTTTATTTTATTTGCGCTTTCTGCAGTAGTAATTGTGTTTTCATATAAAATGATTAAACAAAGTAAAAAATCTCAAGAAAACTCGAAAGCTGAAGTCGAAGAGCTAAATAAAGAGTCAAGGAAAAAAGAAAATACGCTAGCTCAAATCAAAGAATTAGAAGATGGAAAGGATAAAGAAAATAAATACGGGTTTAGTGGTCTAGAAGAAAAAGTTCATAGAATTTCAGAGAATTTTGTAACGAAAGATGAAGTGAATGGGTTAAAAAAAGAGGTTAGTGATCTTTCTGCAAGGTTAATTAATAGTCCTGCAACAAAAAATGAAGTAGAAGTAAAGCTGAAGATGGAATTTTATGCAAAAGATCAGGAAAGAGGGTGGAATACAATACTTGATAATATTATATTACCAAGTGACATAAAAGAAAATTTGAGAGAGATTTGTAAATCAAAAAGCGGAGGATATCTCTTAAATGGTAAAGGAGGGACTGGTAAGAGTAGTATTTGTAAAGCGATTGCGAATGAAATTAAATCTCAATTTGCTGTTATACTTATTTCTGCATCTTCCTTATGTAATATAGCGAATATAGATCAAGTTTTTGAGAAGGCAAGAGAAAGCGCTCCTTGTATAATTATTTTGGAAGAGATTGACGGCATTGGTCTAGATCGCAAGGGTGGTAAAAACAAGAATGTAGAATCTTTAACTCATTTACTCGATAAATTGAATAAAACCTTTCTTGAAGAAAATATAGTAATTGCCACAACTAATTGTGCGAATGATTTTTTTTTTTTTAGCACTAGTTGCACTAGTTAGACATGAACGCTTGAGAAAAATTGAGATTCCTGGGCTGGATAAAGAAAGTACACGTAGGGGAATACTAAAAGAATATCTCAAAGAATTAAGCCCTCTAAATATTGAAACTATTGTAAAGAGTACTAATGGTTTTTCACTAGCAAATCTGATTGGTTTAGCCAAGTATATACGAGAGGAGAAAAGTAAAGGCAAAAGCACTCCTATTTTCACTTTATGTGAAAGATTTAAGAAGGAACATAACATTGAAGATAAGAAGAATGAGAAACATAGTAACGGAAAAACTAAAAACAAGGATACAAGGCTATCATCTGGAAGCTTATCTAGAAGTTCATCAGTAAGCTCTTCATTGAGTGATGTATCTTCTCGAGGAAGTAAGTGGCAAATCGAGGAATAAAGAGAATTACTACACAGTCTGGGATGACGCAATGCAAGTCGAATCATGTCATTCCAGTGCTTGACAATAGTTTTTATCCAGAAGGAACTTCTAAAAGGGTGTCATTCCAGTACTGGAATCCAGGAATTTTTTGAGCACGCAAGTTATGCCAAGTTTTTTGTTGGTAAGAAAGGCTGGATCCCAGTACTGGGATGACAGGAAGAGGGCTACTCGGGTGACATCGAAGGGGCTACTTGCATGACAACAAAGGGGCTTGCTTGCATAACTCAAATTCAAAGAAAAATCATTTAATGTCATTTCAGCGCGTGACGCTGGAATTCAGAAATAAAGAACAATGGATCCCAGTGTCAGCTACTCGGATGACAGGAAAAGGGCTACTCGGATTACATCCTTTTTTTCCTGGATACCAGTCGCATGACACTACTATATAGTAGGTCCCAATTTTATCCCAGTCTGGGATCTTCTTTCAAAAATTCAAAACAATCTATTAAAAAGGAGAATATTATGTCTACAATAATTTTATCATCAATTTTAAGTAAAGCGGGCAGTATTTTTGGGCCAATTGGCCAGATTGCTGGCTCAGAACTCGGTGCTCTGCTTGGTGCACAGCTTGATAATGCAATATTTGGTCTTGATGCCGAGCAAAAGATAACGCATGGGGCGAGGCTGAAAAATCTGCAAGTTCAAACCTCAACTTATGGCAACGAAATTCCAATTATCTATGGCACTGCTCGCATTGCTGGAAACATTATTTGGTCACAGCCAATAAAAGAGGAGGCGATAACCACTCAAAATAAAACAGGAAGAGGTATAAATATTACATATAACTACTATGCAACACTCGCAATTGCAATTTGCAAGGGGAAAGTAGAAAAATTAAATAGAATCTGGGCGTATTTAAAATCGCTTAGTTTTGATGAAATAGATTATACTTTTTACCACGGCAGAGAAGACCAAAACCCTGATCCGTTTATGTTATCAATCGAAGGTGAGAAGAATGTACCAGCTTATAGAGGAATATCTTACATAGTCATCAAAAATTTCCCTTTGGCAGACTATAGTAATCGTGTTCCGGTTTTTACATTTGAAGTGCAAACTGCACTGAAGCTCAGTGGATTCTCAGTAGCAGAAAACATTAAAAATATCAATATCATACCAGGTTCAGGGGAGTTTGTGTATGATACGAAAATACAGAAGAAAATTGCACGAGAAAAAATAAGCAGTAGTCAATATATTCCCTATGGACCGGCACAAAGAGTAAATCACAATAATCACACAAAAAAGAGCGATGCTATGCTTTCTTTGGACCAATTGAAGGAAAGTTTACCAAATGTTGAATGGGCATCGGTAGTAGTCAATTGGTTTGTAAATGATCTGAACATTAAAGATTGTAAAATATACCCTGCAGTTGAATTTCAAGACGATTCTGCTATAGTGCCTGATGATTGGCAAGTGGGAAATATAACCAGAGATAATGCTCAGCTAATTTCAAAAGATGAAGGTGGAAACCCAAGATATGGTGGTACAGTTAGTGATTTAGCGCTTATAAGATATATAAAAGAGCTACACAGCAGAGGCTACAAGGTGATGCTCTATCCAATGCTCTTGCTTGACACAGAAAATAAAGAGTGGCGAGGAAAATTGAGCGGTACTCCTCAGGATATAAGCGACTTTTTTGAGAATCAGTATAGCAAATTCATAGAGCATTACACGAGCATTGCCAAACAAACTAAAGTGGAAGGGTTTATTATTGGTTCTGAGTTTGCTCAGCTTACCAGAGTAAAAGATGTAGAGGGTAACTATCCTGCAGTAGCAGAACTAGTTAAAGTTGCAAAGCAAGTAAAGCTTCAGCTTGGAAAAGAAGTAAACGTAACTTACGCTGCCGATTGGAGCGAGTATCATTCATATGATGGTTGGTACAATATGGATGAACTTTGGTCTTCAGAGTTCATTGACGTTGTTGGCATCGATGCTTATTTTCCACTAACTGATGGCCCAGAACCTCCTTTTGGCTATTCCGCGGAAGATGTAGCGGGTGGTTGGAGCAGTGGGGTAGGGTATGATTATTTTTACGATTACTCAAAAAGTGATCCTGAGAAAATAAAGTATAATGACAGCGAATATGCATGGAAAAATATTGAGAAATGGTGGAGTGAAGTTCATGTAAATCCAGGTGGTAGTAAAACAAAATGGCAACCAAAAATGAAGAAAATATGGTTTACCGAATATGGATTTCCCAGTATGAACGGCTGCACTAATGAGCCCAATGTGTTTGTTGATAAAGGTAGTATAGAGAGTAAATATCCACGATACTCAAACGGAGAGGTGAGCTTTCTTTCGCAGAAAACTGCAATCGAAGGAACATTAAAAAAGTGGCAAAGCTCAGAAATGGTGGAGAAAATGTTCCTCTGGGCGTGGGATGCAAGGCCATTTCCTTATTTCCCCAATTTATGTGACATGTGGGCTGACTGCCATAACTGGCAGACCGGGCACTGGATTCAGGGAAAAATTTCACAACTTAATGTTTCCGATGTTTTGTCTGATCTGTTGCAAAAGGTAGGTCTCAAAGGCGATCAGTTTGATACAAGTGATGTTAAAGGATTACTATCTGGGTATGTAATAAATGATCAGCAACCCGTACGCTCAATTATTAAAATGCTGCGAAGGTGCTATTTTTTTGATGTGGTTGAACAGAACTCAAAACTGAAATTTATTCAAAAGGGCAGGGGAGTGAAAACTGAAATACCAATTGGCGAGATGGTTACCAATAACGTTGCAAAACTTGTTAATATTAGTCAGCTAGATTTAAATAGTAAAGTCAATGTTGTCTATTTTAACCGCAATTTTGGCTATCCAATTGATGTGAAATATGCTGAACTCCCAAGGCAGGGCAATGCTGCAACAGTTCCAATACCTCTCATTATGGAGGAAGGGGAGGCGCAAAATATAGCTGAAGTTTTACTTTATTCTTCGTGGCAAGAGAGAAATGTATACAACTTTAAGCTCCCGATAAAATATGCATGGCTTTTACCAAGTGATGTCATAGCAATTTCAGATGGCGAGAAAAGACATACGATGAGAATTATAAAAACAAAGTTTGAAAGCATGTCCATTCAAGTAATGGGAGTTGGTTATGATCCCTCTATATACAAGCTCTCCTTTCCTTCAACAAGATCACTTATGCTTAAAGAATACCCTCCTTCTCACATCAGTAAATCTATCGTAGAAATGATAGATTTACCCCATATTAAAGGTAATATCGCAAGTTTTACTTTAATTAGTGAAGAGGAAGGTTGGAAAGGAGCAACACTTTTTATTTCGTATGATGATAAAAATATAAGCCCATCGCGAGCGCAAATATACAATCTACTTACGGATATGTAATCGAATCTACCGATGAGGGAATTGCAGTAGTACTGCGTTTTGGTAAGATAGACGTCATGAGTCCAACTGTGTTAGCGCTGGTTGGAAAAGAGGTAATAAAATTCCAAGATGCCAAGCTTATAGATAAAAATAAATATAAGCTTAGCAACCTAATTAGAGGTCAAGAAGGGACTAAGAAATATGAACACACCGCAGGTGAAAAATTCATTCTACTTGATGATTCAATAATTTCTTTTGAAGTGCAACCAGGCAGAAAATTTTACCTAAAAGCAGTCACTTATGGTGATTCATTAGATAATACGGAGGCAAAAATTCTCAAAATTGACAATTAACGCAGTACATGTTAATATTATATATATATAAAGTAATTATAAAGCTTATTATGTCAAGAAAAATAGTTAATGTATTGAAATCTAAAGTAAAAGAGCTCAAATATGCTGATTTAGTAGCTAAAGGATTAAGCTCAGAGGATTGGTATGAAATTTACTATGGCACTAAGACATATAAAGATCTCGATAGATGCGTTGATATTACTATTAATGGACAAAAAGTAACTAATAAGTTTATTAAAGAACTATACTCAAAGCATGAAAGACTGCTTATAAGAGATGAAAGAAGTAGGGTAGGCAACTATCGTCCATTTCTGAAAGCAGTTTTTACAGAAATGTTTGAATACGCTGGTGCAATAGTTCCAAATGACTCTATTATAGAAGAATTAATAACTAGCTATCATCAGGGTGGATATACTGGCTTTTTAAAATTGCATTATAGTGAAGCACTAGTCCCTTTTGATTTGAAGGCATCCTGCTCTGAAAGGATAAGTATTCATATGGAGTGTAATGACCCTAATCACCTTAGATGCTTTTCTGGTACAGAGAGTGTAGGAGTATCGTATTTTACAGGTGAATATGAGAGGCCGTTTAACAAGATATGCGATTTATCAAGCTCAGTAGAATTTAATCTGAAATGTAAGGGCGAAAATGTGACATACGAAGATGGTGAAGTGTTGCTTACAATTCCTAAAGAGTTAAAAGACTACAAAGCTGGTAATGACAGTCTGCTCGATAAGCTTACTGATATTATTAATAATCTTGTTGAATACTTTAAAAAGCTCTGCGAGAAATTGGGCTTTAAGTTTGATACAAAAATAGAGTACAATTCTGAGCATAATATAAAAATAGAGCATAGCCTTGGTAAGCCACTAAAGGTGATAGATAAGCCAGATATATCTACTTTTTTTCTTGAATATCGAGAGAAAGTTCGTGCTCATATGGAAAAACATGGACGGAAAGATTTAAACAATCCTGGCGCCGAACCACTGGAGGTAACCAGTATATCTACCGTCAATGGCTCACAATTCAAAAAGTACTAGAACTATTTTCTTTTTTTCGAAGTGCAACCAGGGTTACCTAAAAGCAGTCACCTACGGTGGATAATACGAAAGCGAAAATTGTAAACTAGGAGAGAAGGACTTCATAAATGAGGTCTTACCAGCAGGAACTTGTGTTTCATTAAAAAATCCACTATAATATTAACATAGCAATATAATGAGGTAAAATTATGACTAATAGTGTAAATGAATTATCAAATAAAGCGCCAATAATACTAACATGGGTGCCAAGAGTACATGGTGCATCTTTACCAGATGGTAAAAACAGTGACCTTAATTACTTAGATATAATAAAAAATCATAAATTAATAAATAAAGAAGAGAGGGATATATATTTGATTATCAACGGTCCTGGATTCAAAGAAAATCAAATAGATGATTTAAAATGTAAACTGAAAGAATTTGAAGGAGTACATGTTATAGACTTGCATCAGTATGACTGGAGCGAAATAGATCAAGGATGGAAGATAGATGGTGAATATATTAGCATAAAGGATTTCTTTAAGAATATGTATAATATGTCAGAGGAGCAAAGGATGTATTTTGCCGTTGAAATAGATACCTTTAGATTGATTGCTCTGTCACTCTTAAAGCAGTTTACGGAACATGAGGGTGGAATATATATAGACTTTGATTCTTTAAAAGCCATTGACACTCATATAGGGAAAGATATAACAATTCCTGAGGGAATATTGTTGGGACCGATTATTGTAGGTGTTAACGATAGTGGGAAAATCGTTTATACACAATTAAATAATGACTTAATTGCGATAAGTGATTTAGGTATAGCAGTTGATATCTTATCTAAATATAAAAGTGAAATACTAAGTCAAAAAGAAGTGTGCAGTGAATTAGTAAAGTATTTGCCCTTAATAATAAGTGAACTAGGTAATTGCATTTCTCATATGCTTGAAAAAGAGAAAGAGATGACAGAGGAAGAAGAGAAAGGTGAAATAAAAAGGATTATCAAAGAAGTGATGAATCAGAAAGAGTATGCAGAAAGGTGCGTAGAAGATTTAGGCAATGGTAGAGTAGCGACGTTATATGAACAAGCTTTTTTTCCCTTGATTGCCAAATCTGGAGCAAATTTAGGTCAACTAAATGTCATAAGGGTAGTGAATGATAAGTTATTTCTTCAAGAAGAAAGTAAATGGAAGTCATTTGCTTTTGGAGAGAACGGTGGTAACTATTCTATGGGTATAGCAAATAATGATGTATCTTGGATGAAGGGAAAAGATCTATACCATGAACGAGTAGATAATAAGCTGGAAGGAGCAGAAGTAGACAGGGTAGCAATGGAAAAGCTATCGTTAAAGCAATCGCAGATATAAAGCGCAAGCTATGATTGAAAGTCTCTATTAATGAAAAGTTAGCAAATATATGTGTATTATAGCATAAGAGCTATTAATAGTATATATGTCAAAAAAAATGATTAATGAGTTGAAAGCTAAGGTGAAGGA
>DWPD01000005.1:0-36295 GCA_018251475.1 Euphyes dion | reverse complement strand
AAAAAGGCGGATTAGAGAGTTATTTTTAGCACTAAAGAATAGAGTTAATAGTTTGAAAATTTTTCTTAAAAAGATTATAATAACTTGGTCATGATTTTCATTAAAAGACAAGTACAGAAAAACTAGAGTATCTACTTTAACTTCCCTAAATTTGCTCGCAATCTCTTAACTTGATGCTTATGCTTTTTTGAATATTCCCAGCTAAGGTAAGAGAAATTTAATTAAAGAATTTTTGTGTCAGTATCGATATATAACTTTCTTAAGCGTTTGTTGAAAGGATTTGTATTAATTCTCCAGGTTCAAACAATATGCTAGATTTTGACTATAAAAATCTTTGTACTTATAGACTGCTTTGCAAGTAATCATTACTGAAAGGTGCTTTCATGCATTTTTTACCTGAGTGCAATAAGTATAATTCATTGAGTTTCCAAAATTGATAATGAAGAAAAGTATTATTCGTCTAGTAAAGGCAATTCAATATTCTTGTGAAGGAATAAAATCAGCTTTTATATCAGAAGTTGCATTGAGACAGGAATTACTGCTTTTTATAGTATGTGTTTCAGCTTTATTTGTTTTAGATGTAAGTAATTTAGAACGTGCAATAATGGTAAGTAGCCTATTTTTGGTGTTAATTGTAGAAATTATCAACACTGCTTTTGAAACAACAATTGAGCGTATTTCCAGTGAACAACATATACTTTCAAAAAAAGTGAAAGATCTAGGTAGTGCAGCAGTTTTTCTCTCATTAATTAACTTCTTGATAACATGGATGATAATATTGATATGAATGTTATTAAGATATATTTTCAAATTCACCGATTAAGACTTGCATATCTTGTGGTAAATCAGAAATAAATTCTATATATTCTTTACTTTTGGGATGATATAAGCCCAGCGTGTGAGCATGTAGTGCCTGTCTGTTGAAGTTGTGAATAAAGTCAGAATTTTTAGCATATTTTACACTTTTACTACTATTTTTTCCGTAAACTTGATCACCTACTATAGAATGTCCTATGTAACTCATGTGTACTCGAATTTGATGTGTTCTACCTGTCTCTAAAGTACATTTAACCAAGCTTGCTTGCCCTATAATTTTCTTCACTGAGTAATGAGTGATTGCTAATTTGCCTGTTGTTTTTGTAACGCACATCATTTCTTTATTACTGCGTTTTGGAGCAATATTGGTTTTTATTGTTCCTTGCAGATTAGGTAATGCTCCCCAAATTACTGCTAAGTATTCCCGTTTTATTTTACGATTTGATAGCAGCTCAGACAAGAAGCTGTGGGATTGTTCATTTTTTGCAATTACCATGAGTCCACTAGTATCTTTATCAAGCCTGTGAACAATTCCTGGTCTTGTATTTATATATTGAATTTTGCCAAGGTGAGCGATCACTGCATTCAGGAGTGTATCATTGTTTGTTCCAGCACCTGGGTGCACTGTTAATCCACTTTGCTTACTCAGAACTATAATGTCCTCATCTTCGTAAATGATATCAAGCTGTATATTATAGTTAGGTTCAATTGATATGGATATGTCAGGTTGAACGAGATGTACTATATACTCTTCACCTAGTTTTACTATGTGGTCATTATTAATTATCCATTATTATGGTCATTATTAATTATGCCAAATAATGTTACCCGCTCATTTTGTATCAATCTTTGTGCTTTACTGCGCGATATGTTGCACTTTTTAGCTATGTAGGTATCTAGCCTTTTCATTACTAACAATATCTAAGACTATATCTATAGTAGCTACCTTGAATAAGCTTCTTTAAATGCTTCGCGAACATCTGGATCCACAAAATCAACTTTTGTGTTAGGTTGAACTTGAAGCCCATCTTGTTTCTGGATATCAAAAGTCGTTTGGGAACCATCTTTCCAGTGGATTATTACCTTATTATCAAAATTTCTTAATGCTACCTCACTTACTTTTTCTCCCTTATCATCTTTTTCTTCCAACTTAATAGATTCTAATAAATAGAAGAAAAACTCACTTGCTTTGCCGTAAATTTTTTCTCTCCACTTATCTGTTTTTTCTTGTTCAGATAATTCTTTTTCCAATTTTGCATTTTCTTTCTCCAGTTCTTTTGTCCTTTTTTTTGATTTTAATAGTCTATTTTTCTCTATTGCTTTTCTCTCTTCATCTCGCTGTTCTTCAAGAGGAGAAGGAGGAATAGCACTGTCTTCATTGCTAGTAGGTTCGTTTGTTTGTTTATTCTTTAATTCTGCTAGCTCATCTTTTACTTTTTTTAGTTCTTCTTCTAATTCGTTCTTTATCTTTTCCGCTTCTTCTTTTTGTTTTTCCAATGTATCTATGAACTCACGATCATCGCTAATTGTTCTTTCTCCAGATTGAAAAAAGCCAACTAATCTGCTTGGTTCAAATCGCTCAACCTTATCTTCAGCGATTTTAATAGTATTCTCTAAACTAGAAAAAATGCTTTCAATTTTTAGTGAATTTGTTCTTTTTGCCAGCTCTTTAGCTTCGCTTAAAATGACCATCATTTCCTTACGCAACTTATCTAAATCTTTTTTGATGTCTCCTCTAATTCCTTGTAGATGAACAAGTGTTTCTTGAATTTCATCATTTGCAGGTTTTAGAAGTTTGCTATCAAGTAGATCTTTAGCTTCACCTAAGCGCTTATCAAATGAGTCAACAATTTTATCTGTAAAATTAGTCAAGTGCTTATCTAGTAATTTTTTTAATCGAGATATTGGATCATTTTCTTCCTCATCTTTTGTCTTTTTTTCCATTACCGATACAAAACCACCTCTTCTGCATGGAAAGAGAATATCTAAATTATTAAATTTTTTAACAATATTATGATTATTGTTTATCTCATTGGTTTTTAGCTTGCTGAATGTTATACATATTCCAACGATAGCAATGATACTAGCCAGTACAACTGGAACCCATTCCAAAGCCTGAATATTGGCAAAGCTCAATCTATTTTGTATTAACGCACCAACTATAATTACAGCACTAATTACATATGGTATGGTAAGAAAAATGGCCTTATTTTTATTCTCTTGTATTTGATTATCTAATATTTTTTTCTGATTTTCAGAAATTGGCAAAATTATTGAAAAGTTTGCTTTTTTGCGACCTATAAGACTTAAATTTGGTTTTATCTCTATTTTTAGAGCATTTTCAGCAAGTTCACTTATCTCGTTGTCTTTGCCACCTCTAATTTTATCATTTATTAATTCCTCTATCGGCTTTTTTCCTTCTTTTATCTTCTGCTTATGCATATATCTCATAGCAGAAGAGGCTACAAAAGTTGTTAAAAGAATAATAGAAACTAAAGTGTAAATTGGCATGAATGTTGGGTTAAAAATATCTGTAATAAAGCTTAAATTATTACTAGTTATTATTATTGCAGCTACATAAGCCAAAGAAAATTGAAGCCAAGTATTTACAGCCGCTATGGGCAGAGTGTTACTTACAGAATACTTTCTTGCTGCACGCCATAATCTAGGGAAAAAACCAATAGCATCATCTATTTTGGCGAAATTATGATCTACTTTAACACTTAAAGGATTTATTATATCTAAAGGCATAAACTTTCTAGCACCTAATTAATTATATACTAATAACACTTTTAAAACAAGTTTTTTGGCTTATGCCAAAGACGATTAGAACGCACTTTACTAACCTTTATGCCACCATCTGTTAGCCAAACAGAGTGTGTGCCATATGCCTCTAAGTCAGCATACTTGATGGTTTTAGTATTGCAAGCTGGATAGTTGAATTTGCTTAGCTGAATTATTAGATTAACGTTATCACAACTTTCCATAATATCCTCTTTCTTATTAGCTAACAACACTGATCTATCATTCTCTTTGCTATATATGCAACTATACTTTAGCCTTTTGTTTGAGTTGTGGTATTTAGTGTGATTTACAATTTGATTCTGCCCATTTTGCTTTGCCCACGTTTTGACAACAAAATTCCTGTTTTTTCTAGTAAGAGAATATAGCAAATTGTCATCTTCTTTTACAGCAGCATTATCAGCACTAACTAGAATGTCAGGGGTTCTATACATAGCGCTAGAGAAAATACCCAGTACAATAAAGAAAATTCCAAAGAAACGCCAATTTCTTTCCCACAGGCATAGCCATAATAACCCAAGTGTTATGATAACAATTGATCAGGCAGGAAAAGTGTGAATAGGAATAACCAGATACTGAAGACTAGCAATCGCGTTTGTTATATATAGAACGCTGTCAATTGGGCGTTCTATGAGTAGCGTTATAATCCATTCAATGCCTAAAGGAATCAATAAAACATAGATTATTCCAAGTGGAATAATAATGAGTGTAACTATTGGTATAGCAATCAAATTTGTGATAATGCCACTGATTGAAAAATAGTTGAAATTACATATTGTGTACGGAACAGTTGCTAAGCTTGCTATTACTGAGCTGATCATTATCGACACAAAATATTTTATTATTTTTATTTTGAATAACTTATTGGCATTAATCTGATAACTGGCAACTAGTGCCAAAACAGCAGAAAATGACATTTGAAAACCTGGCTTTAAGATTGCTTCTGGTTCCACTATGAGTATCACCGAAGCAGCAAACGCAATTGCTATCAATCCTCGATATTTTCTCTCTATCATTATTGCAACAAGTACTAAAATTACCATAATATACGCGCGCTGAGCGGAAATTTGCATACCAGTGATCAATAGATAAAACGTGGTTGGCAAAATGGTAAGAAATGCAGATATTTTCTTGGTGTTATACTTAAGAGTCAAAGTTTCAGATATTGCAAATAAATTACGGAATACTATAAAAAATAGGCCAGCAACAAACGATAAATGTAAACCAGATATAGCGAATAAATGTGCTATACCTGAATCTCGTATCGCATTCATAGTTTTTTGATCTATCCCGTCTTTTTTGCCAATTAATAATGCAGAGATTATGTCCGCGTGTGGCTTTTTGGTATTTTGCTGTAGGTTTTCATAGATATATTGACGGAAAGATTCTATATACTCTTGAAATTTTCTTGCTTCAGCCTTTTTGTACAGGACTATTTTGCTTGTTGCAAAGCCTGTTGCACTTATTTTCTGATAATATGCTATTCGTGCAAAGTCATATGCATACTCCGAAGGCGCAATCTTTAGAGGGAAGAGTTTTGCTGATAATTTTACTTGATCGCCTATTTTTATGCCTTCTTCCACTTTAGTTCTAACTGATATTCTGATGTTATCTAGAGCTCTATACGGTGTCATTCCAGCGCGTAACGCTGGAATCCATATCTTTTTTTTCTGGATCCCAGTATCAAGTACTGGGATGACAGGATAGGATTTTGAGGTAGTAGAGACAGAAAGCAGAAATTGTTTGTATGAGCCCCTGTTATTAATATCCTTCACTGTAGCAACAATATCTTTCACATACCTTTCCTTATCAAGAATGTGAGTATTAACTGAATCTGTTCTGAATTTGCTGGTTGTAAATCCTATGAGCACTGCAATTAAAGAAATGCATAATATTACGTACTTCCTGTATAATGTTGCAATCAGAATTAGTATAGGTGAAAGCAAGAGAAAAATAGATATAGTGAAAGCACAGCTTGGTTCAAAATTTAATGAGAAATAGGTTAAAATTCCTGCACACTGAAAAACAGGGAACCACAATATCAAGTTATATTTTTCATTGCACAGATTGTTATGTATATAATTTACTATGTTAAGAAAGGTTAATAGATATATAAATATATGTAATAGTGTGATTTTATTCTTTTACTTATTATTATTACGCATATAATAATAAATAAGCAACGACGCGGGATGGAGCAGCTCGGTAGCTCGTCAGGCTCATAACCTGAAGGTCGTAGGTTCAAATCCTACTCCCGCAACCATCTTGCAATTGTACAAACATCGCGATTTCTCTTAATTATAATAGCAATGATATTTCTGACTCAAAGCTTGTTTTTGACCTGTAGGCTCAATCGCAGCATTCAGTAAAAAACTTAAGGTATTTATTGGTGAATTACATTAAATTATAGTGGCTGCATGTCTTTTTTATTTTTTCTACATTTAGCCAAATCACGCTTATTAGTACATTATCAATTTAAATTATTAAAACTCGCTATTCGGGACTTCTTTTGCCTTTTTTCTATTTGGTTGGATGATTTTATAAATTAATTAAAATATTCATAATATTGATTTCTTATCACAACAATGCTATTATTAAGCTAATATTACTTTTAGTGAGGTGTGAGCAATGGTTGATGTAGCTTTTATTGGTGTAAATACAGTTATTGATAACGGATACAGAAGAAAAATAAAACTCGTTATGTCAGGGTTATTTTTAGCTGTATCAGCAGTAACTGCTGTTTGGTTTATCTTTCCTGGATCGCAAAATGTACTTGCTCCTTTCTTGCTTCCAGCTATATTCCTTCTTTTGACCCTATCTATGGGATATTATACGTTTCTTTTTGGTTGTGAGAAAAAGTCTGTAGTAGAGAATGTTCTTGGTATGGTTGAACCTGCTGAGTCAGTTAAGAGAGTGCGTTGCCAAGACGAGATCGAATCTTTGCTAGCAAAAACAAGAGATATCACAAAAAATAAGTTTTGTAACATACTGATTAATCTTTGTTTTGAGGATCGTATCAAAGCGCACAAACTTGCTTTATATGTAAGAGAAATTGATAGCGTTGCATCCTCGATAAAAGACGAGGATCTGTTAAATCACTTTGATCAATTTTTTACCATAACTGAAGTAAGCAATAAGAATAGTAGAAATGAGCTAATTAATCGCGCAAGAATATATAGAACAATAAGTGAAAAACCTAAAAATGAAATTCAAAGTTTTTTAGCTAATCAAAAAGATAGTCTTTCGTATGAAATAACGTCACCTAAAATTGATAATTTTTTACCACAGGTTAATGCAGTAACTGTTTAGGTTAGCAAAAGTTCAATACGTATAGCTAAGTCTTTGCAATATCAATAATTTCATTGTGTACATGATTATCACTTTTTTTTTCAATTCCAGTAATAACATTACATCTATTAGATTCTTTTATAGCTATTTCTTGAAATCCTTTTCGAATTTTATGATAGAAATCAATGCTCATTTCTTCATACTTATTTTTATCCTTTGCTCTGCTGAGTCCAACTTGAACATCAATATCTAAAATAAATGTGATATCTGGATATTTAATTTCCACTAATTTGTGTAAGTCTCTTATTAGACTCAAGTCAACACCTAGTCCATACCCTTGATACGCAATAGTTGAATCGATAAATCGATCACAAATAACTGTCTTTCCCTCTTTAAGAGCTGGCAATATTAATTTTTTCATATGTTCGTGCCTCATCGAGATAAGCAGCAAGAGTTCAGAAATAGGATCAATATTATCCTTAAGTAGTAATCCTCTTATTTTTTCTGCAAAATCAGTACCACCTGGTTCTCTAGTCAATACGACATTATTTTCACCGTGAATTTGCTTGAAATAATTTGCAAGTAACTCAGACTGTGTTGTTTTACCAGAACCATCTATTCCTTCGAAGGCTATGAACATAAATTTTATAATTACAATGCTAAATGCAAACAGTGTACATAGAAACCATTTGACATTTAAGCAATAAGATCATAAATTATGGTATACAATTCTCTATGAGCTATGGTTACGCTAGACACTCCTAAGATAGATTTAGACTTTACTGCAAAGAATTTCAATCTCCTGGGAGTGGATAACAAATATTATACATTAAGTGACTGCTATGGGGAAAATGGTCTCATTGTAATGTTTATATGCAATCACTGTCCTTACGTTCAATCAATTATTAGCAATCTAGTAAGCGATGTTAATTTGTTGAAAAAAGATTATCAGGTAAACACCGTTGCAATCATGCCAAATGATGTAAATGAGTACCCAGAAGACTCCTTTGAAAACATGATTAATTTTGCCAAGGAAAATAAGTTTACATTTCCATATTTGATTGACAATAACCAAGAAGTAGCTAAAGAGTATGGTGCTGTTTGTACCCCTGATTTTTTTGGCTTTAATTCTAAACTAGCCCTCTGCTATCGCGGGCGTTTTAACAACACAAAAAAAGAGAAAGTTCAAAATTACGAAGTAGGAAGTAGTGATTTATTTCAAGCCATGAAATTTATTGCAGAAACTAGCAATCCTCCAGTTGACCAAAAATCAAGCATTGGTTGTTCAATAAAATGGTCTAATTCTACAGGTTAAATATTATGCACAGCGGCTCTCAGCATTTGTTTGATATTATAATTTTACTCTCTGCTGCTGTGTTTATAGTCATAGCGTTTTGGAAAATGAATATTAGCCCAGTACTTGGTTACTTTGTTGCAGGTGCATTGATTGGTTCTCATGGATTTAATCTGATACATTCAGTTGAAGTAATGGATAACTTTGCAGAGTTTGGCGTAGTTTTCCTATTGTTCATTATAGGTCTTGAATTGACATTTGAACGCCTTATCGCTATGCGTAGGCATGTGTTTGGGTTTGGTTCCCTTCAAGTTATAGTTACCATGATAGCAATATGGTGCATTGCTCTTGCCTTTGGAGTAAATACAAACATGGCAGCAGTTATTGGTGGTGGACTTGCACTATCCTCAACAGCAATAGTGTTGCAGGTTCTGCAAGAAAAGGGTTCTCAAGCAAGCCAAGTTGGTAGATTGTCAATAGCAGTGCTACTGATGCAGGACTTTGCAGTGGTACCTCTAATAGTACTAGTGCCCCTGCTTACTGGCAATTCTGAACACAGCTTAATAAGCTCGTTGGCAGGCTCATTAGTGCAAGCAGCTATTGCATTGGTGTTGATATTTGTAACTGGTAGGTTATTACTGAGGCCATTGTTTTCGGTTATTGCCAAAATGGAGAGTAATGAAATCTTTATATCAACAACACTTCTGATAATATTAGGATCAGCATTTATTACTGAACAATTTCATTTATCAATGGCATTAGGCGCATTTGTTGCTGGGTTACTAGTTGCAGAAACAGAACACAGGAATTCGGTAGAACATGCAGTATTGCCATTTAAAGACTTATTTCTTGGTTTATTCTTTATGACTGTTGGCATGTCTATTGATATTGACCTTTTACTCAATAAGTTACCACTCGTTACTTTATTATCAATTATCCTTATCGTTTTAAAGACGTCCATTATATATACATTGTGTAGATTTTTTGGATTTAGAAGTGCACCTGCAATACAAGCTGGATTACTGCTTGCACAAGGCGGTGAATTTGCATTTATTTTATTCCGTTTAGCAGATGAATTAGATGTACTATCAAGTGAAATCGCTCAAGTGCTTATGATGGTAACTACAGTAACTATGGCTTTTACTCCTCTTTTATCGGGAATTGGAGACTGGATAGCAAATTCATTTAGCACTGAAAAAATAATACTAGACGATGAAGCAATCGAAACAGACACACAAGACCTTTATAATCACGTAATAGTTGCTGGGTTTGGTAGAGTGGGATATATGGTAACAAAAATGCTTACTGCAGAGCATTTAAGTTATGTTATTGTAGATATTTAATCAAAAATAGTAAAAGAAGGAAAAAATGACAGTTTTCCTATATATCTTGGAGATGCTACAAGATATGAAATTTTAAAATCAGTAGGAATAGAAAGAGCTCAAGCTCTTGTGGTTTCGATAAAGAACGAAGTTACTATAAAGAAAATAGTTTCTCTAGTTGCAGCAAATTTTCCGCATGTAAATATTATAATACGTTTGCCAGATTTGAATAATGTGGAGGCTTATAAAGATCTAGGGGCTAGTAAAATTATTCCCGAAACATCTGAAATTGGATTGCAGCTAGGTGGAGCAGCATTAAGTTTAAGTGGAATTAGCGAAAGTGGAGTTACATCTTTAAAAGGTAAATTTAGAAAAGGCAACTACAGTATGTTAAAAGAACTTGGTAATGATAAAGATGAATAGCCCTATATCACTTTAATTAGTGACCAGAAAAAACACATTTAATTAAACAACTGTACTCTCTAGAAAGGTGAAAAATTGACCTTATTGTAACTATGAACAAAATAATCATAAAAAAATTTGGTGGGACTTCACTAACTGACTTAAATCGAGTTGCAAACCTGATAAAAAATGATATTGAGAAAGGTTGTAATGTAATCGCTGTTGTATCTGCTGCTGCAGGATTCACTGACCAAATGGCTTTTCAAGCTAGGCAAATTTCAAATTTAAATTGTAGACAAGAGTTATCAGAGTATGATGTTCTCCTTTCAGCAGGAGAACAGATCTCTTGCGCATTATTAGCTATCACTCTTCAATCTATCGGAGTTAATGCTAAATCATGGCTCGCCTGGCAGTTACCAATTGTAACGGATAATTTTTATTCTGAGTCTAAAATAAAAAAGATAAAAATTGACCATGTAAAAAGATCTTTTGCTGAGGGTTATACTGCTGCAATCATTGCTGGTTTTCAGGGTATACACGATGATAGAATCACTACTTTTGGTAGAGGAGGATCTGATATCTCAGCAATTGCCTTTGCTGTAGTCTTTGGTATTAGGACTTGTGAAATTTTTACTGATATTGACGGAATATATACAGCAGACCCAAAAATTGTTCCAAGGGCACGCAAGCTTAAATCTATCTCTTACAATGAAATATTGGAGATGTCGTCATCTGGTGCTAAAATATTGCATAATCGTTCAGTACAACTTGCAATGAAGCATAATATTAAGGTGCAGGTGTTATCCACTTTTGAGGAAGTAGAAGGCACTACAGTACTACACGAAAAAGATGTACTGGAAAGATAATTAATTACTGGAATAACTTATAGCACTCACGAAGCTCTTGTAACTTTTACTAACTTTGCAAATACTCTGGATACTTTAAGAGATATAGCAGGAGCAAACGTTAAAATTGACATGATACATGGGTCAAGCTTTTTGATTTCTAAATTTGATGTTGATTTAATGACAAAGTTATTGAACAAAAATGAAAATTATGTCGTAAACAATAATATAGCTAAAATTTCAATAATTGGTATTGGTGTTATGTCTAACACTGAAGTGATGTACCGCACACTCAAGGTTTTAAGCGAAAAAAAGATAGAAATACTTGCTGTCACAATGTCCGAAATCAAGATCAGTATAGTTGTTCAAAAAAAACACGCTGAGGCTTTAATTAGAGATTTACATACCGAATATGAGCTTGATGTATGACAGCACGCTTGAAATTTATTTACTTGATAATTCAAAAAACTTGAAAGAGCAAAGATAGTTATTGAAATTATCTTGATTTACATCGGTTATCCAAGTTTGACATTGAATGCTTAACACCTCCTCCATTAACACCTTTCTGTAATCTTTATCCAGATGCGACATTATATCGTCAAGCAGAAGAAGAGGTGCTTTATTGTAATGAATACACCTTGCTTTTACACTAGATAAGATGATAGAAAGCAGTAATAGCTTTTGCTCTCCAGTAGAACAAAGATTTATTGGCATGTCCCCTTTTTGGCAAAAAACCCAAAAATTATCATTATGTACAGAAAAGGTTACTCTACCAGTTAATGAGTCTTTTTCTCTGTTTTCCTTTAGACGATTCTGAAAATATTCTGCAGTATCGTCCAAAGTTAGCTGGCTGCTGAATTTCAAACTTGCCTTCGGAAAAAGCTTACAGGAATGGTTATCAATTGTGTCTTGTAATATCTTTAAAACAGATGATCGCATACGTAAAATATCAATTGCATTGGTAGCCATGACGTTTTCAAGACTAGAGAGCCAACTTTCGTCCAAAATATTCTCTCTAAGCAATTTACTTCGCTCATGCTTAGCTTTTCTATATTTCATGTAGCAATAGGTGTAATTTTCTTCAAATAGTGAAACTATACGGTCTAAAAATTTTAACCTGTCACTTGGAGAATTAAGAAGAATATAGTCCATTTGTGGAATTAGCCATATTACATTAGATATTCTATACAAAGATGAGTAGCTTGACTGCGTTTTCCCATCAATTTGTATTAATTTCTTATTAAGAATCTTTCCTATACCAATTGAGTTAAGCTCTGCTCCATTGAAAAAATCATAATACACTACCCAACTTTCATTACTGCGCCTATTTTGCATCTCATTCATTTTTGCTTTTTTCATTCCGTTGCTTTTAGCAAGCAATCAGATTGCTTCAAGTATATTAGTTTTTCCAATACCATTTTTGCCAGTTACTATAACTGGTCTATCATCTAAATCCAGTTCAAAGTTTGAATGACTACGAAAGTTATATAATTTCAGTTTTTTTATATAGCAATGGGTAGTCATTCTTTAATTTATATTCTCCTTACTTCTTCTAGAACCTCATCAACATGTCCACTAACTTTTACGTTTTTCCAGATCTTCACTACTTTACCTTTTTTATCTATTAAAAAAGTAGTGCGCTCTATTCCCATATACTTTTTGCCAAACATGCTTTTTTCTACCCAAACACCATATTTTTCCAACATTTCAGCATTTTCATCAGAAACTAAAGAAAATGGCAAAGAATATTTTGCTTTGAAGTTAGCGTGGCACTTAACGCTATCTTTTGATACACCAATTATCACTGTGTCAAGAGAAGAGAAATTTTCTATTTTGTCTCTAAAGCCTTTTGCCTCCATTGTACAGCCCGGAGTATCGTCTTTAGGATAAAAATAAAGGACTACATTTTTTTTATCAAAAAATTCACTCAGCGATAAAATTTCGCCAGAATCTGTTGGCAAACTAAAATCAGGTGCATTATTTCCTATTGTTAATTCCATATTTTGCTCCATTATTAACACTTTTATGGTACTATATTATATTGTAATAGGAAGGGAGGATAAATGAAAGTAGCTTTTCAGATGGATGAAAGTATAAATTTTGAAGCTGATACTACATTTTCATTAATAAAAGAAGCGCAAAGAAGAAGGTACGAAATTTTTGTTTATGTACCTAATAATTTAGCACTCAAGTTAAATCAGCCAATTGCCCTTGCTCAGAAAGTCAGCGTTGATGATTGTAGCTTCATTTCAAAAGAGGATGTAGTAATCAACTTAAATGAAATGGATATCATATTTATCAGACAGAATCCACCATTTGATATGCGGTACATTACAACAACCTATATCTTAGAAAAGACTACTGCGTTAGTAATAAATAATCCAACAGAAATAAGAAACTGTCCTGAAAAATTAATTACTTCACTATTTCCAGAGCTAATTCCTCCAACTTTGATCACTGAAAATATATCGATGATTAGAAATTTTTGTCACGACTATCAGGATATCATCTTGAAACCACTATATAGCTATGGAGGAAATGACGTAATAAGAATACAAGACCAAAATAGCATTCAAGTGGTAGTCGATCTCATGATTGCAAAATATGAATGTCCTGTAATTGCACAAGCATTTTGTAAAAAGATAAATACAGATAAAAGAATACTGCTACTGGATGGAAAGCCAATAGGAGTAATGAAGCGAGTTCCAAAGTCTAGCGGAGAAATCAGAACAAATATGAGGCTTGGAGCAAGTTTTGAATCTATTGAAATGAATGATAGAGACACTGAAATATGTAATAAAATTGGTCCTGAGCTAAAGAAAAGAGGGCTAATATTTGTTGGTATTGATATTATACATAGATGACTTCCTGCTCGAAATTAATACTACCTCACCTACGGGAGTAGTTTATATCAATAAGTTGTATAGTAAATCACTAGAAAAAGAACTATGGAATGCATTTGAAGAAAAAGCAATTCGTCAACTAAGTTCTTGAGCTATTGCCTTAATAAATTCAGTAACTCCATTCCTTATTCTTGTTTTCTTAGTATTATTAGCCATATCACGCAATTTTTGACAATTTTGCAATAAATCAACTAGCAACTCTCCTAGATTCTTTTTCGCGTTACTATTTTGCTCAACAATTACAGCTGCTCCCGAATCTTCAATATGTTTTGCATTATAAAATTGATGGTTATCTTTTGAGTGAGGATAAGGAATATATACAGAAGGACGCTCAGCAAGAGTAATCTCTGCTATTGAAGTTGCCCCCGCTCTGCTAATTACCAAATGAGCATTGGCCAGTTTATTTTCCATATCATCGAAAAACTCACTTAACTCACAATCAATTCCTTCACTTTTGTATAGACTCTTGACCTTGTTTATATTTTTCTTCGTACATTGCTGCGTTACTCTAATCCTCTCTTTTACTTCAACAGGTAGATCACAAATTACGCTACTCACTACATCATCAAAAAAATTTGCACCCTGACTGCCTGCTATTATTAACACGTTTAAAACTGTTTCAGCTCTAGAATAGCCTTGTGCTTCCATATCGACAAAATTTCCTGTAAAAACGCATTTACTACCTTCTGCATACTTAGTCTCTGGAAAGCTAGTTGCAATTAATTTTGCACTCTTGAAAAAGAATCTATTTACTCTCCCTAAAACTATATTTTGTTCATGTAAAATTATAGGTATAGAAAAAATCTTTGCTGCAAGAAGAGTTGGAAAAGAAGCGTAGCTACCAAAACCAATGATTAGCCTTGGTTTTAATTTCCTGATTCTATATATTGCTAGTGCACAACTATACATTAACAAAAAGAGAAATTTCAATTTGTTGCCGCTTGGCTTGCACAATGGTAAAATATAACTTTCTACATTGATGGTTTTTTGATCCGTAAATAATATACAATTGTATCTTTGTACCTTTAGTGCCCTTGCTAAGGTTATAGCTGGAAAAATGTGTCCACCTGTACCGCCTGTTGCTAGAATAATAGTCATCTGTAAGTAGTAATTTGATAATAGATTGTTAATTATTTTTTAATACTTTGCATGTAAAATTTTATCAAGCTTTATGATAGTTGAGTTAAAAATGCCTAAAAGTAGTGACAGTAAAAAAGAATCTAACGTAAAAAATAAGCCTCAAGAGCAAAGCAGAAGCGGAGGTTTATTAAAAAACATAATAAAAGCTCTTTTTAACTCAGTTGTTGATCTACCTCAGCAAGAACAACTCAATAAAAATATTGATAGACAACAAGGTTTAGACAGTAAAAGAAAAAGCCCAGAGGATCTTAATCAGGAAAAAAAGCTTGAAGTGAAAGAAGCAGCTGAAGGGTTAAAAGAAAAGTTAGAAAAATCTGATATTGGTAATCAATCTATTAGAATTGATCGCCTAATCAGGATAATTGTAGCTCTAAAACAATGAATCGTTAGCTTAACCATTTAACATCTGCAGCAAGCACTGATTCGTGTATCATCTCTGAAATGGTTGGATGAGGAAAAATCGTAGATTTTATGTCGCAGTCTGTTCCCTCTAGTTGCTTTGCAAGAGCGAAATTGCTAATTAACTCTGTTACTTCTGCACCTATCATGTGGCTACCCAGAAGTTCGCCTGTCTTTTTGTCTATAATTGTTTTCACTAACCCTTCAGTTTCACTGAGTGCAATAGACTTACCATTAAAGTTAGAGTGAAATTTTCCTATTTTTACATCATACCCACCTCTTATTGCCTGTTCCTCAGTAAGGCCGATGCTCGCTATTTGTGGATGAGAATAAGTGCAATTTGGTATGCATTCTTTTTTTAACGCATGAGCACTTTTACCAGCAATCTTTTCAACGCAGATCACAGCTTCATGGCTCGCTTTATGTGCTAAACATGGTGGGCCAGCTACATCACCTATTGCATACACATTTGATTCACTAGTTTCATATCACTCATTCGTTTCAATGAAACCAGAAGGACTCAACTTAATTTTTGTATTTTCTAAACCTATATTTTCAGTGTTTGCTTGAACGCCAACTGCAACAATTACTCTATCGAATTCTTTATTATCACCACTACTTAGCTGCACTTGAACAGAGTCTTTATTTTTAGTGAAAGTTTTTACACTATTGCTCGTATATATTTTTATTCCTTGTTTTGTAAATATATCTTGTACTAAATTTGAAATGTCTTTATCTTCCAGCGGCAAAATAGTGTCTTTTACTTCTATAATTGTTACATCAACCCCTAAAGTACTATAAAAACTTGCAAATTCTATTCCTATCGCACCGGAACCTATGATTAGTAGCGATTTTGGTAACTTCTTTGGAGTCATAGCGTGCTGCGCATTCCATATTAAATCTCCATCCACCTCTATTCCAAGTAGATTTCGCGCTCTAACACCTGTTGCTAAAATGATATGATTGGAAGAAATTTCCTCCTCCTTTTTGTCATTAAGAATTTTTACAGTACGATTACCTGCAAGTTTACCAAAGCCTTGATGAACTTTGATGTTATTTTTTTTCATCAAATATGCAACACCGCTTGACAATTTATCAACAACGTTTCTTGAGTATTTCACTATTGATTGTATATCAAAACTTGCATCCTTTACTTTTATGCCAAATTCTTCTGATCTTGTTATTAACCTATAAATTTCAGATGCTCTAAGTAGCGATTTTGTTGGTATACACCCCCAATTTAAGCATATACCACCCAAATTTTCCTCCTTTTCAACAATTGCAGTTTTAAGTCCAAGCTGCGCCGCTCTAATTACTGCTATATAACCACCAGGAACGCTGCCTATAACTGTAATATCATACTCATTCATCAGCTTTCTTCGTATTCAAAAAGATTATATATAACAGATGGAACCCGTATGATCAATGCTCAGGTGCATAGAAGTGGCTTGACAAACCTTCCCACTTTTCTTCTTATATCAATAAGAGTATTTATCCTTATTTTTAATCTCCGTGGGTTTAACAACAAAACTCAGATATTTATTGGCAGATTACATAAAAATTATAGCGGCTGCATGTTTTTTAATTTTTTTCTACTTCAGCCAAAACACGCTTGTTAGCACATTATCAATTTACATTATTAAAACTCGCTATATAGGGATTCTTTTGCCTTTTTTTACTTAGTAAATTTATTAATATTTATAGCTAAAGCTTCAGGCCAGCACTTGATGCTGGAATCCAGAAATCTTTACTACAAATAAGCATATTGAGCACAAAATCATGCTAAAATACAACGTTTTTGGTGAGACTATGGACAAACTGAATCCCAGTATCTGGGCACTGGGATGACAAGAAAGAGGGCACTGGCATGCTGAACCATAATGTTCGTACAGCTGTGCAAGAATCAGTGGGTGTGACTTGCCAAATTTTTAAATTACGGACAGCACCAAGTAACGCACAAGTACATCGTCTATACCAGTTACTGTTGTACCTTATTTCTTTCTCCACAATACATTTTACCTGATAAGAATAGAGCTACTATAAGATAAATAAGATTCCATGTTGCTAACGAAACACCAAAAATATAATGAGGTCTGTCACAAGACGGAGAGTAGTTAGGGTTTAATAGATTATTTCTTAGCTCTTCTATGCTAACGTTACCACTTGCTTGCTCTGTACAGCCTAAAACATCATGAAATAAGTGGAGTTCAAGACCTACATGATAAAAAGATATTATTGCACCAATGAGATAGCTGCAAAACATCGCATAGATTAGGATTTTGTTGTCTTTGAACATATACGCAACTGCAAGTAGCCCTGTAACATAGTAAACTACTCGCTCGTATATACATAACTTACACGGTATCATATTGAAAAAATACTCTAGCACATATGCAAAAATTAAAGCGACAGCGCTTGATAAGAGAAAAATTATAGAACTGTTATTTACATCTGACATAGTTAATGAATTACTACAATATCTGTGAAGAGTCAACTCTTGTTTGACAACGTTTCATGTAACGATAGAACACTAAGTACTATGTTACTACTTTTACACCTCTATACATATGCTCGCCGTTGTATATTGGTTCAGTAATCAGCCCTTTCATATCAGTTGCAACTCTAGTATCACCATCTATTTTTGCAATTTCTTCTTTGGTATACAATTCATCCTTGTTTTTCGTCCAGCTATTGTCATATTGAATATCAACTTCTCCTCCATTGGTTTTAAACCCAAATGTTTCTTGCATAAGCAATCTTGCTTCTTCCAAACGTCTATTGTAACGTTTGTTAGAATCTTGATAGCTAGATATAAGAAGAAGAACGTCATTAGAAAGAGTGAAATATACTATCTCTTCCATAATTTTGTAAATCTCATGTTCTGATAACTTAAACAAAGGATAATCTTTTTGAAACTTATTCTTTACTTCATTGCAAATTTCCATAATTTTTACTCTACCAGCATCGCTTAGAGCAATGATAGCATTTTCAATACTTGCTATACCATCATAGTCATAACCTTTTCTGTCATTTTCAGCAACCAAAAAGCCATGCACAGCCTGAATCTCACCAACTTTCTTATCTTCTTTAGGTAAAATCAAAATAGATCATAGGAGACTTCAGTGCTAACAACATAAATATACGCATACTGTCTATCTCAACACCAAAATTTTACTTTCTGGAATAGAGTATAGATCTCTAAAATATTGAGATACAGTGTATAAAGGACATTTAGATAGTTCTGTTTTCTTATTTGATTGTAAGTGAAAGCTAAATCCATACTCTCCTAAATCCAGCTCATTAAAGTCCATAAGCTCTATATTTTTGTCTAGATTAAAAGGAAGCAAGATTATCTACTTTACATAGGGGTTTTTATTCTTTTTCAAAAGCAATCTAACTGGTACACCTTCAACAAAGAAGTTTTTTCTAAGACCATTAGTCAAATAACGTTTATAACTCTCATCAACACTTTCCGGGACGTTGCATACCAAAGAAAAAGCTGGAGGTTTGGTGCCAATTTGAGCAATATACTTCATTTTAATTGCTCTTCCTTTTATAAGTGGGTGAGAATGTTTTTCCACGGCATCTATTAGCCAATTATTCAGTTTTGCAGTGCTGATCTTCTTGTTTAAGGATTCACTCACTTCAAGACACTTATCTATCACATTACCACAGCGCATACCTTTCAATGCAGAAATTGTTACAGTTGGCACTTCCAAAAATAACCGAGTCACTTCCTGTTGTTTGACAAATTTTATTAACTTACTTCTGTCATCCTTACCTATTAAATCCCACTAATTTAAAACAATGATAATTCCCTTCCCCCCTTTAATTGCAGCTTCAGCAATTGATAAATCCTGCTGCTCAATGCCAAGCAAGGAATCTAACATTAAAATCACTACATGAGAGCGCTTTATTGACTCTATACTTTTTTCAACAAATCTTGATTCTAAGTTATCAACAACATTTGCCGTTCTGCGGATTCCCGCAGTGTCGATGAGAGTGATTAATTTCCCATTATGGTCGTATGAAATATCCACAGAGTCACGCGTGGTACCGGGTTCTGAGCTTACTATTAGTCTATTTTCTGCAAGTAAACTGTTTAAAAAAGTTGATTTTCCAACGTTTGGGCGACCGATGATTGCAATCCTCAGTCTAATGGACTCACTTTCAGGCAGCTCAGTGCCTTCGCTAAGACCTTCAATAACACTAGCTAATGCATCATAAAGATCAATCATACCAAGATTATGTTCGGCTGAGATGTACACCGGACCTATGAAGTTGAAGAACTGCAAATAATCAACGTTTTCCGATTTATGACTTTCGCATTTGTTTGCTATTAGTATTACAGGTTTGTTCGTTTTTCTCTTCAGCCACTTTGCAAACTCTTTGTTCTGCTCATTTTGCACTCTTGCATCAACAAGAAAAAAAATTACATCTGCGCTTAATAAAGAAAGCTCTATTTGTTCAATAACTTGTAGTGAAAAACTGGTTTGGTCATTCCATCCTCCTGTATCTATAACTTTAAACTCTAAATCACTAATTCTTCCAATTCCTTCACGCCTATCTCTCGTTACTCCTGGAATGTCACTAACTACCGCTGCTTTTCTTCTTACTAGCCTATTAAATAGAGTTGACTTGCCTGCATTTGGAAGGCCTATTATTACTATTTTCAGCATA
This sequence comes from Euphyes dion, assembly GCA_018251475.1. NCBI lineage: Eukaryota > Metazoa > Arthropoda > Insecta > Lepidoptera > Hesperiidae > Euphyes > Euphyes dion. Next base: position 16,404 of record DWPD01000005.1, on the reverse strand, counting down.
GTTTAAGAGCGTATTTTATAAATAGTAAATTATAATCAAATTTTTTTAATTTAACTATTGACTTGATAGATTATATACCTATCCTAAAATTAGGATATTTTATCTTAAGTTTATTATGTAAAATTGGAGGGTGGTTATGTTCGTGTCCGAGCAAATACAAAGTTTAGAATTAGAACAACAAAAGTTACATGAGAGTGTATTAAAAAAAAATTCACAAAGATTTGGGGAAAAGTTTACACCAACCTTAGCAATACATGAGCATGTTGATGAAAAGATGGCAGACGACATCTTTGCTGAGTTGCGTAAGATATATACAGTGGAGTTTGAATATAACATAGCATCAGATAAACCTATAACTGTGGCTGTAGAAAACATGGCAGAGGGGTTTTTAAAATCTATAAAAGATTCGAAGCAAAAAAAGATCATGTTTAGCGCACCAGTTTATGTAAGCAGAGGAGATGGACCAATACTAGATTTCATGATAAAGAAGCTTCACCATCTCAAAAATAATGACGCAAACATTAATGAGGACGGCAAACGTAAACTAGAGACTGTTTTATCAGAAGTGCATGATCTAGTTTCAAAAGGTTATTATGTAAGCAAAGAGTTTATGAAATTCTTACCAGAAAATGTATTGAAAAAACGTGAAGACTACTTATCAAATCTAAAGAAGATTGTAAGCGAAAGTATTGATCATGGTGAAAAAGACAGAGTTATAGTAGAAAAAGATAATGTATTTTACTGTGTAAAATACTCAGAAAAAAGTATTGTAAATCCTGCAAAACTTTTGAACAACTCAGAATTTCAAAATTTAGAAGGAATATTAAAGGTTGGTGAAGGTAACACAATAAAAATACGAAACGGACAGTATCATGATGTAAAAGGCAAAATAAAAATGACCTTTAAAGTCGGCGATGAAAAAATTGCAATGATTTTATTCTCTGAAAAAGCTGAGGATTTTGGCAAAATAATGGTACATATGGATGATAAAAGTTGTAAAATCTTCTCAAAGCATTGTGAAGAGCTAAAAAAAGAGCCTCGTATAAGCAAGGTCATCGAAGCTGCCAAAAGCTTTGTGCAAACAAAAAGCAATGCTCCTTCTTCTACTCTAGACGATACTAATGCATCTCAGCATTCTCAGGAAGTTCTAACATTATAAGCTGACAGACAACAGTGTACAATTGCCTAGCGCTAAAAATGTTCAAATTCTAGACTATAAATCTGTGTGCGCAGTTTCATCAATTTCGTTAGACCTTAAGAAGGTGTTTATGTCAAAATAGACACTGCAAAAAAGTAATGTATAATTAATGAAAAATTACTTTCCTTGATATGCAAGACTTTCAAATACTAGAAACTAAAACATTAGAAGCTGAAAAAGGAGGAGGTCCTGATAGGGTTAATAAGCAACATGAAAAAGGAAAGCTAACCGCTAGAGAAAGGCTGAGTATATTGCTCGATGAAAATTCATTTCAAGAGTATGATAAGTTTGTGAAACATCACGCAACTGATTTTGGTATGCAAAATGCTATTTTTTTAGGTGATGGCGTTATAATTGGTCACGGCACTATTTATGGTAGAAAAGTTTTTGTTTATTCTCAGGATTTCACTGTCTTTGGTGGATCACTTGGCGCATCACATGCAAAAAAAATATGCAAAATTATGGATATGGCAATTAATGCCAGGGTTCCAATTATCGGACTAAACGATTCTGGTGGAGCCAGAATTCAAGAAGGAGTAAATTCCCTTGCTGGTTATGGAGAAATTTTTCAAAGGAATGTTAATGCATCAGGCGTTATACCACAAATCTCTCTAATCATGGGCCCGTGTGCTGGCGGTGCAGTTTACTCTCCAGCGCTAACTGACTTTACTTTCATGGTAAAAAATAGCTCATACATGTTTATAACCGGACCAGATGTAGTGAAAAAAGTTACATACGAGAACGTAAGCCACGAAGATCTCGGTGGAGCAAAAATTCATACAAGCAAAACAGGAGTAGCAGATTTTGCGTTCAATAACGATGTTGAAATGCTGCTGAAAATCCGTGAATTCCTTACCTTTTTGCCAGCAAACAATCAAGAGTTGCCAAAACCTGTAACAATCTGTGACTTAATTGATGATGTTGATGAATCTTTGAACACTCTAGTCCCTACCAATCCTAACACTCCTTATGATATGTATGAACTCATTGAAAAGGTGTGTGATGAAAGGAAATTTTTTGAACTAAATCCCGATTTTGCTCGTAACATCATAATTGGCTTTGGCAGAATTGGAGGAAATACTATTGGTGTTGTTGCAAATCAACCTATGCACCTTGCAGGATGCTTAGATATTGACTCTTCAAGAAAAGCTGCGAGGTTTGTAAGATTTTGTGACGCATTTAACATTCCCATCATAACACTTATTGATGTTCCAGGGTTTTTACCTGGCACGAATCAAGAATACAATAATATAATACAACACGGAGCGAAACTGCTTTACGCTTACGCTGAAGCGACCGTGCCGAAAATTAGTCTTATCACTAGAAAAGCGTATGGTGGTGCATATATTGTTATGAACTCAAAACACTTAAAAGGTGATATAAATTATGCTTGGCCAACCGCTGAAATAGCTGTAATGGGCCCTGAAAGTGCAGTTGAAATTATATTTAGGCATGAAAAAGACCAGCAAACGTTAATCAAAGAATATAAAGAGAAATTTGCTAATCCATTTTTTGCTGCATCACATGGATACATTGATGACATTATAGTGCCAAGTAAAACAAGGCATCACTTTCACAAAGCACTAGAGCTGCTTAAAAACAAGAAAGTAGAAAGAATATGGAAGAAGCATGATAATCTTCCTTTGTAACTTTCCTCTCAGTCTTTATTGTAAGGTCTACAGTGCCGTTACACCAAGTTGGATTACCAATAACGCTAACTTTTGGGTTCTTTTTTCTACAATGTATTCTTACTTTAGCTAAAAATTACTTCCGCATATTTTAAATCTGATTACAATTACAGTTAGAGATATTTATTGAGCTCAAAAATCTATCTTTGTCTGCAGACTTTTTTATTAAACTCATAAAAAAATGTAGCGTATCCTCTTCAGCGTATGTGAGTGCATACACACATACTTAATTTCTGTCGTATGTACACTGCATTTTTTTCTAATCTTTTTTTTTCACAGGGGGATTTTATGTTCAGAATTCCGGATACTTGACCTTCACTTTAGCTAATAAAAACCAACTGGTACCTGCGGTTTTTATAGCCTCAAAATTTCAATCAAAATTCAACTATCATTCAAAGAAACTTATAGTTATTCTTAGTGTTATTACTATAGTAACAGCGCTATTGATAAGAATATAGAAAACCTCTATAACCTTGTTCTTTTAACTTTGTAGTTGATTTTAAGTAAAGATACTCATCAGTAATTGTGAAAAAGACTTCAAGTGAGAGTATATAAATAAGATACTAACTACTAACAAAGATATACAAAAGTTGTCTTTGTATTATGGGAAGGGCTATACTTATCCAATAAGTTGTTTTTCCTGTCTTTTAAGAAGCAGACCCCTTTCAAAATTTGTTTGTGGTGAGGAATTTTTAGGAGAAAGCGCCGCAGAATACCCAAACATATTTGAGGAAGCTTTAACGACAAAATTACCATCAGAAACTTAAGTTTTTAAGGAAGTATCATGCCAGAACTCCCAGAAGTGGAAGTAATCTCTAACTTCTTATTAGATAAAATCAAAAATAAGAAAATAAGCAATGTGACAGTCAATAATTGTAATTTGCGTGTACCAATAACAAAAAATATTGATGATTTGCTAAAGGGCAAAGTTATAAATGATATCAAGCGTAGAGGTAAATATATAATCTCGAATATAGATGCTAGTATGGCTGTAATCATACACCTCGGCATGAGCGGAAAGCTTATATATGCTGAAGACAATCAAGCACAGAACAAACATGATCATGTGATATTCTTATTTTCTGACAACACTTCACTAATCTTTAATGACCCAAGAAGGTTTGGATTAGTGATTGTTTTAAACAGAGAGCAAGAACTAAATTTTTTTAATAACCTAGGAATAGAACCCCTCACAGATGAATTTGACGGACATTATTTACAGAAGTTGCTAAAGAACAGAAAAGCAAATATCAAATCAGTATTAATGAATAATAAGCTAATAGTTGGCGTAGGTAACATATATGCTTCTGAGAGCTTATTTAGAGCTCGCATATCACCACTTAGGCTAGCGCAAGATTTAACATATATAGAGTGCGAAAAACTTGCTATCGAAATAAAAAATACTCTGAGTGATGCAATTGCTGCTGGTGGTTCAACACTGAAAGATTATGCACAACCATCTGGATCTGCTGGATACTTTCAAAATAACTTTTACGTATATGGTAAAGTGCAAAAACCTTGCAGAATCTGCAACAATATCATAACACTTTTACGACAAAATGGTCGTAGCACTTATTTTTGCAATGCATGTCAGAATTAAATTTTATTTTTGCATATGACACTCTTACCTGAAAAAGATCCTTTTGATTTGTTTTCAAAGTGGTATCAAGAAGTACTTAATTTTCCGTGTAAAGAGTCAACTGCAATGACGCTAGCAACGTGTAGCAAAGACTGCATTCCATCTGCAAGAGTGGTATTACTAAAGGAATATAGTAAGGAAGGTTTTGTGTTCTTTACTAACGTAAACAGTAGAAAAGGAAAAGAATTGACTGAGAACCCCAAAGCTGCACTCGTATTTCATTGGACAGAATTTTCTAGACAAGTACGAATTGAAGGAGAAGTTAGGCTTCTAAGCGGCAAAAAGGCTGACGAATATTTCTCTTCTCGAGCACGCGATAGTCAAATTAGCGCGTGGTGCTCAAAACAATCAAGAGTTCTGAAAAATTGGCAAGATTTTGAGCAGGCTATAGAATTGAAAGAGAAAGAATTTCACAATACACAAGTTTCTCGTCCTGACTTTTGGGTGGGATTTTGCGTAATCCCAAAGGTAATTGAATTTTGGCAAGAAGGTGAATATAGGAGACACACTAGATTTAGATATACTCTTGTTGAGAAAAGCAATTGGAAAGTGGAACAATTATATCCCTAACGTTAGAGAAAGCTACTCTGCAGATCAAAAATAAGGATTTATTGTCATAACAAGGAAAGTAACTTTTTAAGGTTTAAAAACTTGTTGTATGTAACGTATTGTAATACTAACGCAAAATATTTTAGTGCATTCTCAAATATGAGCATTCCATCACCATATTTTGGCATAGCCACTCCTGAACGTTTACATTTTTCTTTTCAAGAGGCCAGTTGTCCTGCTGAGTAAAAAATATTCCTCTCTCTGGGTGAGGCATTAAAGCTAAAACTCTACCACTTTTGTCTGACAAAGCTGCCAGGTCGTATATAGATCCGTTTGGATTGTAAAGAAATTGTAAATTTGCATAGTCACCATTTTCATCAACGTAACGCAGTGCAACGGAATTATTTTCAATCAATTGATTCAAAGTATCTTGATCCATAAAAAATTTGCCTTCCCCATGAGCAATAGGAAGATATAGTTCACTCAGGCCCCGTAGCCAAACAGAATTACTCTGCGGATTAACTCTCACTCTAATCCAACGACATTGGTAATTACCTATATCATTAGAGGTTAAAGCTAGATTAGAGAATTCTGGAACTAACTTTACTAATATCTGGCAACCATTACATATCCCTATAATAAGCTTATCCTGAGATAAGAAATTTTGAAATTCGTCTAACAAGTTGTTTTTTATACGCAAAGCAAATGCATTGCCAGCACCAGTGTCATCACCGTAAGAAAAACCTCCTGGAATTGCAAGTATATTACTTGATTTTAGTTCATCTGAATTACTTATAACTTCATTAATGTGAACGATTTTTACTTCAATATTATTAATACCAAGCTTTCTGCTGCATTCCATAAATGCAAATGCAGTTTCTTTTTCACAATTCAAGCCATAACCAGATAAAACAATAATTTTCATGAATCAAAAAACTCAAACTTTCTTTTTACAAAATTTGCTATTAAATTCAAAGCAAATAGCATTAACAATGAAGCTATAATTGCAATGGCAGCAAGCTCAATAAATGCAATTTCAGGACTACTTGACCATATGTATATTTGTACAGGTAAAACAGTTGCCGGATCGAAGAAGGATGTAGGTGTATCAGCAATAAATGCTACCATGCCTATCATAAGTAAAGGGGAAGATTCGCCTAAAATCCTTGCAATTGCAAGCATTGCACCATGTATTATCCTTGGTAACGCGATCGGTAAAGAGTGATCCAATATTACCTTGATGTGAGGTGCACCGAGCGCAAACGCTGCATCTTTTATTGCAATAGGAACGTTTGTAAAGGCATTTTTTGTTGCAATAATATTAGGCAGCATCATAAATGAAAGAGTCATCCCGCCAACAAGCGGTGAAGAACGGGGTAGCCCAAATATGCCCAAGTAGAGAGTCAGTCCTACCACACCAAATATTATTGAAGGCACTGCAGCAAGGTTATTCATGCTAATTTCTACAATACTGGTTATTAGCCTATTTCTAGGCATAAATTCATAAAGACAGATACCTGACATAATTCCTATTGGCAATGCCAACGCTAAGCATGCTATAATTGTCATTAATGAACCGATAAATGCCCCTAAAATCCCTGCATTCTCAGGTTCACGAGAGTCAGATTTAAGGAATAAAGACTTATTAAAAAATTTTTTCACTCTCCCCTTTTCTTTGAGCCAATCAAGTAATTTAGCATAACGATCATTCAAATGTTTATCTTTATTTATTGAATTAATTATACTTGACGCGGTAAACCAGATCTCATATTCACCACTATTTTTTACTCTCTTACGAAAAAATTTCTCTAGTTCTTTGTAAGAATTACGACTTAAAATTTCGTCACCGTCTTTAAAATCAGTTCCTTCAAACACCTTACGTAAAGAATTGTTGAGTAAGCCAATGGACTTATATCGTAAATCACCAGGATTATTAGTTAAAATAAGATCAGCATTTATTTCAACTGGCAATAAAATTTTCGTTACTGTTAAAGCACTGTAAGAGTTAACTAATATACTCAACAATATACACACAGGACAGCCAAGTGAGATAACTAGTACCGTGAAAGAACAAAAGCGTAACGCTCTGTTCTTTTTATTTTTTCTTTTTACACGAGCATGTACGCGCTTAGATTGAAGTAACTTAAGAAAGTTTTTCTTTATACTCATTTACTTTTCTTTACATGAGGATTTGAAAAAACTTTCCCCTTTTTCCAGTGCTTGACACTGAGATCTAGCAGGCTTTGCCTGCAAATAATTTTTATATTTCTCATGAAAGCACAAACCAAAAGGAGAATCTGGATCCCAGTGTCAAACATTGGGATGACACCACAGCGGGAGGCAAAGTACAGTTGTGCGTCACACATTGGGATAATAAAAGAGGGTTTTGAGATGATACAATTGACATCACTCCCTATTGTATCTACTTAGATTTTTTTTAACATAAGTAGTACGTTCTTTTATCCTTGCAGCTTTTCCAAATAGCTTGCACAGATAATATAATTTTGCTCTACGGACCTTTCCCTTTCTCATCACTTGTACTGAAATTAATGCAGGAGAGTAAACAAAAAATTGTGATACTATACTTTCTCCATGACTTACCTTTCTAACTGAAAAAGAAGAGTGTAATCCACGATTTCTTTTTGATATACATACGCCCTCAAATATCTGTATACGCTCACCCGTACTATCAACTACCTTAAAAGTGACCTTCAAATCATCGCCAGGACAAAAAACCGGCATCTCTTTGGCTAATCTTTGTATTTGTTGTTCGTTAAATTTTTCAAGCAAGTTTGTCATTTATCATCTCCATTCAACAATTCAGGTCGACGTTCCTTTGTTCTAACATATGACTGTTCCCTTCTCCAATCACTTATTTTTCTGTGATTGCCAGACAACAGAACCTCAGGAACTTTGTACCTACTCCACTGCTCAGGCCTAGTATATTGAGGATATTCAAGCATACCACCACTATAACTAAAACTTTCTTCAGCAACGCTATCGAAATTATTTACTACACCTGGAAGAAGCCTAATACATGCATCAAGAACCACCATCGCAGCTGGCTCACCTCCCGAAAGTATATAATCTCCAATACTTAACTCATAAGGAGTATACACATCAATTACTCTTTGGTCAACACCTTCAAATCGACCACACAATATTGTTACATGAGGAATTTCTGTTAACTCCTTTGCAATTCTCTGATTAAATTTTGTACCAGATGGAGTCATATAAATAAATCTAGTATTTTTATGAGCAGAAAGCACATTATCAACTGCATTACCAATCACATCTGGGCGCATAACCATCCCTGCTCCACCTCCATATGGAACATCATCCACAGTTGAATGTTTATCTTTAGCAAAAGAACGAATATTTACTATTTCAAGATTCCATTTTTTTTTTTTTCCAACGCTCTTCCAGCAAGAGAATAGTTCAAAAATCCGGGGAACATTTCTGGAAATATGGTTAATATTGTAACATTGAACGCCATTAAGGTTTATTTTAAGTTATTTGGGGCTATACTCTAAGAACAGTAAATTGATATGATACATATAGTTAAATTAAATATGCCACTGAATAAAACGATATACGAAGGTAAAGCCAAAGTCATTATTGAAACTGAAGACTCATCAACTGTTATACAGTACTTTAAAGATGATGTTACAGCATTCAATAAGGAAAAATATGAAATTATTGAGGGCAAAGGAATAATTAATAATCATGTTAGTGCTTTTATCATGGAAAAGCTTGAAGAAGCAGGAATTAGCACGCACTTTATAAAAGCTCTAAACGAAAGAGAACAGCTAGTCAAAAAGCTCAAGATAATACCTCTTGAGGTAGTGGTTAGAAATATTGCAGCTGGCAGCTTTTGCAAACGTTTTAATGTCAAAGAAGGTGAGGCACTTACATCTCCTATAATCGAGTTTTTTTACAAAAATGATGACCTAGCCGACCCAATGGTGAATGAAAATCACATACTATATTTTGGTTGGTTATCCCATAAAGAAATGGAAGAAGTTAAAACTACAACTTTAAAGATCAACACAATCTTAGTCGACCTATTTTCAAATGCAAATATATATTTAGTTGATCTCAAGTTAGAATTTGGCAAATTGATAAACAACAGCACTAAAATCATTTTAGCCGATGAAATCAGCCCTGATAATTGTAGGCTATGGGATAAAAATACTCATAAAAAGCTAGACAAAGATGTTTTCCGTTTAAATCTAGGAAACTTAAAGGAAGCATACTCAGAAGTTGCAAAAAGACTGTCGGTAAAGTTAGACTAACTAAATACTACTCTATCAAGTGGAGGCTGACATGCTTCATCAATTTTTCCAATAATCTCAATTTTTTCTCCACGCTTTTGGAAATGGCTTTCCACATCCTTCATATTATCGGGATCTACAATCAGTACTATACCTATGCCGCAATTAAATGTTTTTAACATTTCTCTCTTTTCTATCTTGCCTTCTTCTTTCAGCCATAAAAATATATCTGGCCATTTCCAAGAATTAATATTTATGTCTACAAATAAATTTCCTGAGAGAATTCTTGGAATATTGTCTATTAACCCGCCACCTGTTATATGCGCAATGCCTTTTACCTTTGGCATAATAGGCAACAAAGAATCAACATATATCTTTGTTGGCTTCAGTAATATTTCACCCCAAGATTTATTATTCCATGGAGATATATCATTATAATTTATACCTAAGCTTTTAAAAATATGGCGCACCAAAGAAAATCCATTTGAGTGAATTCCATTTGATTCTAAACCAACTACACAGTCACCTGCTTTCATTATACTACAGTTTGGAAGAATTTGCTTTCGATCAACAACACCAACCACAAACCCTGCAAGGTCATAGTGATTGTTACCATACATTCCAGGCATTTCTGCAGTTTCTCCACCAACTAATGCTATTTTAGATTCCTTGCATCCTTCTGCAATGCCCTGGATTACAGACAATAAAACGTTTTTGTTTAAAACGCCTGTTGCAAAGTAATCAAGGAAAAATAAAGGTGTTGCTCCTTGTGCAAGTAAATCATTTACACACATTGCAACTAAGTCTATACCTATAGTATCATGCTTATTCACCTCTTGAGCTATTAATAGTTTTGTGCCCACTCCATCAGTTGAGGAAACAAGTACTGGATGGTCGTATTTCTTACTCAGCGAAGAAAAGTCAAACAATGCGGAAAATGATCCTACTTCACTAATTACTTCTTCTCCTTTAGTCTTTTCAATAATAGGTTTAACTTTTTTTATTAGTTCATTATATAGTTTAAGGTCTATTCCAGATTTAGCATAAGTACTCATTGCGCCTTCATAAATCTTATAATTATTAATACTACATTAATGCTTTGACACAAAAAGCGCAACGAAACTTTCTCTTAAATTGACTACTACGTGCCTACCAATATAGGGTTAACTTAAATCATTTATACTTTTATCCAATGAATAAAAACATAATGTTAATAACAGAATGCCTATCAGGACGAATTCTTCATGATTTTGCTAGTTCTATGCAAGGAATAGTGGGTGGATTGGAAGAGCTTGAAGAAAACAATTCTAATATGCTAAAAGAAATAACATCACTACTTGAAGAAAGCTCTAATGATTTAATATATAAATATAAAGTTATGAACCAAGCGTATTCTCGTTCATCAGATAATAGCAGCTTTGATAAGACTAAATCCAATATAGAAAATTATTTATTAAAAAAAAAGTAAAGCTTAAGTGGAAGATAAGTGAATGCCCTACAGAAGACTTAATTGAAAGAATAAATAAGATAATCTCCAATATGGTGATAACTATAGTCAGTGCAGTAGCACAAATTGAATTAGTGTCTATTTTGCTGGCTAAAACAGAAGATAAAACACTATTAACTATAAAAGTAGAAAATGAACATAGATCAATAAGCACATCATTAGTGAGCAAGTTAACAAAAAAAAATGATATTCCTTTGGACACAAAAAACATTAGTATCTATATGACTTCTTTATTGTTGGAGCATTATAACACTAAAATCAATTGTATTTGCGAAAGTAACTCACTGAATATAGGCTTAACTATAGCTTGAGATGGCTTCATATTTCATAAAAAGGAATCAATACTATAAATTTCAATCTTGGATAAGGAAAGAAAAAACTTTGTGGAGTAACCTAGACATAAAATCTATAGTTAATTTCTTTTTGAAAGTTACAGATTGCTAAAAATACTTAAACAACTAATTTTTATAACTTTGTACCAATAAAACTATTCCTACCTTTAATTATCAAACAGTAATGTATAGAACTACAAATTTTTGCATATTAAGAAATCTCTTAAGCGCGTATTTAAGTTGCACATCTGGCTACTGCAATCTATCACTTCCAAGATAAAGTACCTTATTACCAAAAAAATTAAATTTAATTTTTGTAATCACTTAAGTCTAGTATTATTTTGTTAATATATCGTTCATTTGCATCCTTGATGATAAACTTTATACCATTTTTATAACTTATGACTTCATCCACAGAAGGTATTTTACCAGCAATTGAAAGAATCAAACCACTAAGTGTGGCGTAATCTTCTTCAGAGTCACGCAACTCTATTTTTAGACTTTCTTCTATATCCTTTATAAGGGTCCTTGCCGACATTTCAAACTTACTTTGAGATAATTCAGTAATGGTGTATTCTGAATTTACCTCATTCCCGTTATCAATGTTTGGTATTAATTCTTCTATAAGATCAGTCATTGAAATTAAACCATCAGTTCCACCATGTTCATCCAACACAATAGCTAAATATAATTTAGAAGATTTCATCATAACAAAAAGATCTGTTGTTTTCATCGAAGCTGGAACAAACAGTATATTTTGTTTAATATCTTCCAGGTTAAAATTTTTATTCCTATTGAAAATAACATCTTTTACGTAAAAAAAGCCTGTTACGTTGTCAAAGTCATTTATATTAATTGGTATTTTAGTGTAGCAAGTGTTTTTCACCTTCTTTATTAACTCATCCTTACTTGATTTAATGTCTACTGAGCATATTTCCTTACGTGGAGTCATTATATCCATGATACTACAATCACGGAATTTTAATAGACTATTAAGTATGTCAAGATCTGACAGATCACCCATTAATGCCTCAGTCGCACACTTTTTTAACACAGAAGTTTTATTGAAGAGGAAGAGAAAAGTTCTGTATACTATTTTTTCTACTAAGGTTCTTTTCTTATTCAATTTATTCCCTTTAATGGTGAAAATGTCTTTAGATCAGATCTATCAAGAAAACTGTTATTAAATGTTTAATAAGCATGTGAATAATGTCAAATTAATTTGTGAATTATTTGTTAATATAAAATACTAACAATTGATCAACAACTTTCTCAACGACATATACATAATTGTGTAACAATACATGATAGTAAAGTATTTTCCGTAAAAGAAAATTACTAACATTATAAATATCTTACTTATACACATAAATTATAAGGCAAAATCAATAGTATATAGAAGTTATTAACATATTTATCCACAAGTTAAGTAACACTAATTTTTACTGAATTTTAAGTTAATAACAATTTATTGATAGAACTATTATTACTACTATACTTTACTATAGAAAAAAGTAGATAAAATAGATTGGAAAGCAACAAAACAGCGATAGTAAGAATTATTAAGCAGAATAAGCCAAATGAAAAAGTACCTATTTGGTTAATGCGCCAGGCTGGTAGATCTCTTCCTGAGTATCGCAAAGCCGTAGAAAAAACGAGTAATTTCATGGAGATATGCTATAGCATAGATTTAGTGGTAGAGCTGACGCTACAGCCAATAAAAAGATTTGATATGGACGCAGCCATAATTTTTTCAGACATTTTAATAATAGCTGACGTTTTAGGTTGTGATGTGAATTTTGTTCGCGGTGTGGGTCCAATAATAAAACCTGTGAAAAGCTCTGAGGAGTTAAAAAATTCACAAGAATTTGAACCTAAAACCTTACCAATCTTAAATGCCATCAGGAAAGTAAGAAGCCAATTATCAGAGGAAAAGTCCCTTATAGGCTTTGCTGGAGGGCCGTGGACGGTAGCTTCCTACATCATAGAGGGTGGTAGTAGTAAAACTTTTTCTAAAGTATTAAATTTCTGTTCCCTAGAACTAGAAAAAGTAATAAAAAAAATAACAGAAGCGACAATTATTTATCTAATCAAACAGATAGAGTTTGGAGCAGATGTCATTCAGTTATTCGACAGCAATGCTGGTATATTGCAGGGAGAACTGTTTGAAAGGTATGTAATCAAGCCAACAAAGAAAATTGTTTCAGCAATAAAGAATAAGTTTCCTGATTTTCCTATAATAGGTTTTCCGCGCTCTGCTGAAAATCTTTATACAGATTACTGCGAGCAAACAGGTATATCTGCAGTAAGTATAGATTATAATGTTCCAATAGAATGGGCGAAAGAAAATCTAAAAATTCCTCTGCAAGGGAACCTTAATCCTAGTCTTTTGGCCTACAATAAGTCAGAAGCAATTGAAGAAGCAAAGCGTATAATAGATTGTTTTAGAGGGTTACCTTTTATATTTAATCTCGGACATGGAGTGCTTCCTGATACTCCGGTTGAAAATATTGCTGCATTAGTGGACCTGGTAAGAAACTACTAAAACTCTTGTATGAAAAGCCTTTATGAGGGTGGAATGAAAACCTTACTTGACAAACCTTCCCACTTTCCCTATCATATCAGTAAGAGTATTTATCCTTGTTTTTGGGCTCAATAACAAAATTCAGTAAAAAAACTCAAATATTTATTGGCAAATTACATAAAATTATAGCGGCTGCATGTCTTTTTTATTTTTTCTACATTCAGCCAAATCGCGCTTATTTTAAGCGTTAGCACATTATTACAATGCCAATTTACATTATTATAGGGTCAAAACTCTCTATACGGGGGTTTATTTGCCTTTTTAAATTTATTAAGTTTTTTAATATTTATATTTAAGAATATAAATATACCAACCTTTATGTAAAATAATAAATCTTCTAGCTTTTTTGTTGTGTAGAGTTTATCATTTTTATTTAACTTTAGTGAGATTATGTCAGACCTTGCAAAGAGGATGTCTCTGATAAAACCGTCGCCTACAATTGCTGTGACTGATAAGGCAAACAGATTAAAAAGCGAAGGAAAGAAAATTTACGTTTTAGCTGCGGGAGAGCCGGATTTTGACACTCCAGATCACATAAAGAAAGCAGCTATTCAAGCGATAAATGAAGGTAAAACTAAATATACTGCTGTTGATGGAACGCGTGAGCTTAAAGAGGCGATAATCAATAAGTTAAAAAGGGATAACAATCTAGAATATACACTTAGTCAAATCTGTGTTGGTGCTGGTGCTAAGCAGGTGTTATTCAACTTATTTATGGCAACAATTAACTCTGGCGATGAAGCTATAATTCCAGCTCCTTATTGGGTTTCATATGTTGATATGGTAAGCCTTTTTGGCGGTCTGCCAATTGTTGTGGAGTGCAAACAAAACTTTAAGCTGACACCGGAGTTACTGTAAAGCAATATAACTGAGAAAACTAAGTGGTTAATTCTTAACTCACCAAATAATCCGGCAGGAATTGTCTATACATATGATGAATTGAAAAGCATAGCGCAAGTATTGCTTAAACATCCACATGTGAATGTTGTTACAGATGATATTTATGAGCACATAGTATACGACGAAAAGTTTTTTACCATTGCTCAGGTTGAGCCAAAACTTTATGATAGAGTTTTTGTGGTCAATGGAGTATCAAAAGCCTATGCAATGACGGGCTGGAGAATAGGCTATATTGCAGGTAGGAGTGATATAGTAAAAGCTATTTCTACACTGCAGTCTCAAAGTACCTCTAACCCAAATTCAATAGCACAAGCAGCAGCAGTTGAAGCGTTAAACGGTGATCATAGTTTTTTGAAAGAAAGAACAAAAATCTTTAAGGATCGTAGAGATTTTGTAGTAAAAAAGCTAAATTCTGCTTCAGGCTTGTCAGCATCTATTCCACAAGGTGCATTCTATTTGTTTGTCTCATGTGAAGGTTTGTTGAATAAGAGCACGAAAAGTGGTAAAGTAATAAATAGTGATCTTGATTTCGCCGAATATTTATTAGAAGATCATTTAGTTGCTGTTGTTCCAGGAATTGCATTTGGTCTGAAAAATTTTATCAGAATTTCTTATGCAACCTCTCAGGAACAATTAGAAATTGGATGTGATAGTATAACTAAAGCATGCGAAATGCTAAGGTAACTTTTTAATATTCCTATGTATAATATTTCAGTAAGATAGAGTTGATTTATGGCTTGGGTGTATTTGCTATTAGCTGGTTTCGTTGAAATAATATGGACCACAGCATTGAAATATAGCAATGGCTTTACTCGTTTTATACCTGTAGTAATTATTTTAGTTAGCGGTTCTGTGAGTCTTTACTGGCTATCGTTAGCAATGAAGTCTATTCCTCTTGGAACATCTTATGCAGTTTGGACTGGTATAGGCTCTATAGGTGCAGCGATAATAGGAATAATGTTTTTTAATGACCCAGTAAATTTTGGGCGTTTATTTTCCCTTGCTTTGGTAGTGCTGGGTATCATAGGATTAAAAGTATTTTCCAATTAGGAAAAGTTAAGTGCGTCTATTTTACCATCTCAGGACTTTCTACTAAAGTTGCTTTGGATTTTTCAGTTCTCGAAGAGGGCATTCCTATTGATTTAGCAAGTACCTTTCTAATGTTCAATATTTCATTTTTCTCATTTTGTTGAGTTAAGTTAATGTCGTTTATTTTATTAACTAAATCTTTTCCTGCCTTTAAAATTTTTAAATCGCTTTCGTTGATGTGATGTTCATCGTTAAATTCTGCAACGATCTCTTTCTTCTTTGGATGAGTGTTTAAGAATTCCATCAGCTGATATTTGGCGAAGGCTTGAACAAATTTCTTATTAAATCTTGAATCGTTATGTAATTCTTCTAGGCTTTTATCATATTGTTTTGCTTCGTTTATAGTAAGCTTTATTATTTCTTCTACGCTGCTTAAGAGTTCCCTATACAACTTGTCGTATCTATTGCCTGTGTGTGCGGTAAATGTTTGTTCAATGTATTTTGTTGTGTAGTTTTGTAATGTGTTGTCTGCTGTGTTTATATTCATTCACTTACCTTGCTTTTATGTTATATTTTACACACGAAAAGGTTAATATTTAGTTAACTGCAGCGTTTCTGATACTGAATGGCTTTGTTGCATAGCTAGTATTGGTTGAGGTTGTTGTAAGAAGAAAAGCTTATGGCTACTAACGCATTTTGTTGTA
>DWPD01000004.1:0-28035 GCA_018251475.1 Euphyes dion | reverse complement strand
TGGCTGAAAGTGAAGTTCTGGTTGGGAGTTCTAAATGATCTCAAAGAAAGAGGAGTAGAAGATATTCTAATTGCTTGTATTAAAAAGTTTTCCTGCTGCTATAAATAGCTAAAGCAGAAATGTATAGTGCATCAGATAAGGAATTCACTGAAGTATGTATCTAGCAAAAGTTTTCATAAATGATTTGAAAAAAATATATCGTGCTTCAAGTAAAGAGATTGCTGAGAATTATTTGCTTGAGCTGATGGAGTGAAAAATATCCCTTGGTTACAAAATCATGGCAAAACAATTGGGAAAATTTGTCTGGTTATTTTAAGTATTCTGGGCCAGTTAGGAAGATGATTTACACCACCAATCCAATTGAGGGATTGCATAGACAAATCAGGAAATTTACTAAAACTAAAGGTTCATTTACCAGCTTGTACAAACAGGTATATTGTGCTATAAAAAAGGTGGAGCAAAAATGGACTACTGCTTTGCCTAATTGGGCTTTAACTATGTCTCAACTTGATATCTTTTTTCCTGGCAGGTTAAAAATTGAGTTGAATTAAAAATTCGGTTTGACACACTTCTTTGAACGTTCCCATCTAACTCAAATGTACGTATAGTAGCTACTTGCATTTGTTATAAACTCACTTTTACTCTATAGTTATCTTTTTACTACCTTATCTATTTTCTGAACTGATTTTCGTATTAGAAAACATCCAATAAGAAAAATTATAAGAGGAATAAACCATAAAATGTAGGTACTAGATTGTACAGGTGGTACAATGATAATTGAATCTCCATAAGAATTTTTTAACTCTGAAATTATTTGCTCGTTAGTATATCCATCACTGATCTTCTTGCGAATTTCCTTGCGCATACCATATGCAACTTGAGACTCAGATTCGGATAATAATTCACCAGAGCATACAGGACACTTTATTACTGTAAATAAGTTACTTGCTCGCTCTTCCATGCTTTCATCTCTTAGTTTATCATCCAAAGTAAAAGCATTTATGCTTAAATGAAATATCAATGTAAAAAGTAAGCTAATTACTATTCTCATTTTTGGTGAATTGAGTGATAAAATCAGTAGTAGATAATTTTCCAATAAAGCCTGAACCTACATTATTGTCGTACTTTATTGAAAATTGAATGTCGTTATTAGTGATTTTTTCTGATAAGGAAGATATTGATTTTTCCAATTTATCTGCAGTCTTTGAATCATTAATCACAAACGAAATTAATTCTTTATAATTTGATATGGCTACATTAATTTTATCTTCAAATGAAGATGTAACTAAATTGTAATTACTTACTCCACCATTCGCAGCAATAGAAAAGTTATTACTCTCAATCAAAAATTTTTCTATGTTGAAATTAATCTTAGAAGCTGAAATATGGTTTACAAATTCATAATCTAATTTAGCGTCGACACTAAGGTAATTTTCAGGACTTGCAGTATTTTTATAACGGTAAGTATAAAAATCAAATTCTAGTTTAGTATTTTCATTCAGTTCTTTATCAAAGTGAAATTGAATGTAATTACTTTTATCATTCACTTCAGTTATAACACTTTGCTGATTTTCTAAAATATCACATTTTAATCCATAATCTTCGTAACGAAATGTTAGTCTATTACAGTGCTATTTCTGTTGAATTTTAATGAAGATAGTAAATCATTTAGTTTAACAACAGAGTGGCTACTCACGTGTGTGTGACACTTTATATTCTTTTTCTCATCACTACGGACAGCAATGTTGACTTCATTGCTTGGTATATAGATATATACTGACTTATCAAATAATCTGTTTTTTATCACTAAAGCTTCAGATGAAACAGTTAATTGCTCATTAGAAAATTTTGGATTCGTTACACGAAAAACTAGGTTAAAAGGAAATCCGCTAAAATCATGTGAAATATCAACTTTTTCGTCATTAATGTAATCAGTTAAAAGACTTTTTACCTTAAATGCAGAAAAATACCAAAAACCACCATACGCTAGAGGAATAAACAAAGGTAAGAAGATGAGAATATAGATAAAAATTTTACGCATTATCCTTTATTTATCTAATGATATATTTCTTGTACCTCTGGGCACGGTTACGCACAAACCGTCAATATCTTTTGTGATTTTTATTTGGCATCCAAGCCTCGATGTCTCTGTTAAACCGAAAGCTAGATCCAGCATGTCATTTTCCTCATCAGATATAGGATTATGTGTTTCTACAACATCATAAAATTTTGAATCAACAATCACATGGCATGTAGAACAAGCAAGAGAACCTTCACATGCACCTTCAAGCAGATCTGGATCACTTCTGTGAGCTAAATTAAGCAGAGTTTCTCCCTCTGCAGCTTCATAGCTTTTCTTACTTCCATCAGGTAAAATAAAAGTAACGGATGGCATACTATAAAAATCTCTACTAACTTCTCTATATTCTACAAATAATAACTAGTATTTGCAAACTCTTTGCAATTCTATCGCCTATCTCTTGTAATCTGTATTCCTATTAGGAAAGTAAGACAGATACCACCAGCATCTCACATAATTGCAAGCATGGAATTCTCTTAGCTTGAGATATTACTAAATTAGCATTATTAAACTTGATCTGCCATTTCTCCTGATCTTAAGTTATAATTTTACCGCTAGCGTTTGATCAACTACAATTTCAGCATTGCTATCTTTAAGTAAATTTGCGGGACTACTATAATGATATGTGATTGCAGCAACAACAAGACAACAAACTCCAATTCCTATCCCTACCGCTAACATTCCTGAGTAGACTGCAATAGCTACTCCTAAAGCAACTCCTACTACTGCTAACATAGAAGCAACTATGATAGAAGTATTACGACACTTAATACGAAGCTCATTTAGTTTATCTAATGCAGGAGTACCATCTTTATATTTTAACTCTCTTATATTTTCACATTTGTTAAGCAACTTCCAAGCATAACTTAACCTTGACGCTTGACCATAAACCCCTTCTCAACATATTCAACCAAGAGATCAAACGGAGTTTCACCTTGGTCATTTTTAACATAAAATCTCGCACCTGCACTCACAAGTGATTCAACTTTGCAAAGCATTGATTTATCGAAGTGCAAGTTTCTTAAAGCATGATGTAGAGCTGTATCCCCACTTTCATCCCGATAGTCAATTTTATTTTTATGTAAAAAGCAACCAAAAATCTTTTTATTGCAATCGCTTGTAACGATATTTTTTAAAGTAATACTTGAAATTTTTATGTTATTTTCAACTAGGAGATCTAGAGCTTCTTTATGATTACATTCAACAATAGTATCTACTAGTCTATTCAACTCAGGAGTACCATTTAGACCTTCTGGTATAACTTTATGTTTGCCAAGTAACCTCACAACTAAATCTAAGCTTCGCATAGTTTTACGTTTGTCCTTCCCTAGAAAAAACTCAAAAGCATTATCGCACTTAGAACACTCATTAACATAATTAACCAAGAGATCAAACGGAGTTTTACCTTTTTTATTTTTAACATCAAGCCTTGCACCTTTACTCAGAAGAAATCTAGCAAAACTTTCGTATTCATAATGGTCATAACTAACCTCTTTTAAGGCATAATGTAAAGCTGTGTTACCGTCTTTATCACTTAAATTTGAAATCTGTATGTTATTTTTGGCCAAGAGGTCGAAAATTCCTTCGAAACGATACTTGGCAGCAAGTTCTACCAGTTTATTTAACGCAGGAGTACCTTCTAGTTTTTTCAGTTCATCGGCTTTACAACAACCGAGCACCACCAAAACATTATTCAATCTTTCTATTGCTTTTTCCTTAGAAGAAAATTGTTTAGCATAATTAACCAAGAGATCAAATGGAGTTTTATCTTCGTGATTTTTAGTATTAAGCCTTGCACCTTTACTAAGAAGTGACTTGACAAAACCTTGGTATTTCGATTCATCTAAATCCAACCATTTTATTGTATGATGTAAAGCTGTATTTCCTTTTTCATCTTTATAGTTGACATCTAATTTATCTAAGTATTTATTAAAAAAATAATCAAAAAACTTTTTAGATTGGTATTTAAAAACATAGCTTAAGATGTCATTCAGTGATATTTCTATCCTTTCTTCAAAGAGCTTGAAAATTTCCACACGATCGTACGCAATAGCAATTTGCACTAGAGATGTAATGTCATCATCAGCAATTTCAACTTTCCTTATTATAGAAGAGCACTCTTCAAGGTCACCTGATTTGATCTTTTCCAACAAGTTCATAATAGTGAATATATAGTTACCCTTGTCGTTTTTTAGTTTTGTTACACTTTCGGTTAATTTTTCAATCCATTCATCTTTGCCTACCTCGCTGTTTAGTTCAATGATCTTGTCTACTTTTTCTTTTTGCTCTTTTTTTAATTCTTCATGTTTATCAAAAAGTATATTACGTATACCGTTAAAACTTTCTATTCGATTCGCTTGTGCAGTGAATTCAAAGTACTCTTTTTTTATCTCATGTATTATTTTTTTTATTTCATCTATTGTTTCATAAAACTTTCTCATTTCTTTTTCCCATGACGACTCCCTCTTATAAGCTTGTTGACTAACATCCTCTCCCCTATCGTACTGAGCTTTGTTTGTTTGATCAGATAAAATTTCGTATGCTACTGATATTTTCTTGAATTTTTCCAATTTCTCTTTAAGCTCAGCCATTTGACCTTCTTCCGACTGTGATAGTAGCTCTCCGTCCTTCTTTTTTTTCTCTAACCTATCTAACTCTTGCGCTTCCTTAGGCAATTTATCTGGATGAAACTCAAGTGCCAATTTGCGACATGCTTTTTTTATCTCATCGTGAGTAGCATCTCTTTTTACTCCTAATATTTCATAATAATCAGGCATTTGTTTCTCCACTATTTTTATACATTTTTGATTATACCACTAATACCACATCTTTATCAAAGCACGGTACTGACATATAAACATTTTAGCAAATATTGTAATAATTGTCAATTTATTAACAAATTGAGTGAAAATTTGTAGAAAAATGAGTTGTGAAAATGAAGGTTTAGAATTATTCCAACAACAGATTAATTTATATATTAATATTGCTCAACTTTACAGCATAATCAGTTAGCATAATTTCCACAAAGCTACAGCTTTCCTGTATGATACTCTGGAATAGCTTTCTATTCTTGTCCATTCCCTTTGACTTAGGTCTGCTGGGTGCTTTTTTCTCGTCTTTACCCAGTACTAAAACTTTAGATATTATAGCCTCTTTTACTAATCTCTGGACAAGCTCTAGCTTCGGTAAACTCAGTAGAAGGTCCTTTTGCAAAAAATGCAGCATGTACAGCATTTTTAATAAAAAAACATGCGGCAAGTGCAAATATTGCTGTCGGTACATAGCGCAAAGGAAAAGCTATACTAAAAAAAGTAGCAGAAGCGACGATTAAGCAACAACAAGTCAGTATCGTTTGATCACGTAGATAACGTCTATCAACTCCACCGTATTCAGCCATCAACCCTTTAACTTTATCATTGCTACCGTATGGCAGAGTAAGCGTTTTAATCAAATTCATTACACCATTATTAGTGAAATATGGAGCACACTCTATAACTCTGGAGCCATTAACCTTCTGATTAGGATCTGCACCATACTTTAGAAGCAACTCTACATATTTTTCGCGTTTATCGTTGTCACAATTGATTGCTTGATATAATGGACCTCGACCATTTTCATCTAACATATTAGGATTAGCACCATATTTCAAAAGTATTTCCATAGTATGATCATCATCAAACAAAAACGCTTCAAACAACGGATTTTTACCATTTCTATCTACCATATTAGGATCAGCACCATATTGTAACAATAACTCTACAATTCTGCTGTCGTCGAGAACCATATAATAGTATAACGAAGCTTCATTATGTAATAGCTTTATATTAGGATCAGCACCATTTTCTAAAAGAAGTTTCAAAATACTATAATTTCTTGAATCTTTAGCTTGCATTAAAGCAATAGATAATGGAAAGTAAATACAAATAAGTTCTTCATTGATGTAATCACCAAATCTTCCATCTTTACTGCTTTTGAATTTGGAAAAAAGCTTTTCAAGAAACTTTATATCCTGATTATATAGAGCCCTACTTAAGTAAAACCTCAAATCTCCAGGCGAATTAATTTCATTTAAATTTTCGTCAGTTAGATTTTTAACCCCTTCTATATTTTCCTTAGTGAGAAATTCATATGCATTACCTAGCTTTTTAAATTTCTCCTCATTTTGTTTCTTTGCAGCTTCTGAATGTTTATCAGGATGATATTTTAAGGCTAATTTTCTATACGCTGATTTAATTTCTTGTTCACTGGGCGCATCGCTTGATTCAAAACCTAATATTTTTAAAGCTTTTTTTCTACTTACAATAAATTCCCCACTGAAATATGTTAAATTAAACGTAACCCAAAATTTCAAAAAGTAAAGCTTTTATGTCAAAATTGCATCTATTTCATAACTGTACAAATATTGTAGATCAGGAAACTTCAGTCCTTGATACTGGAATAACATCTCTATACTACTCCGGGCCAATCTAAATATTAAGAAATTTACCATATAAAAAAAGGCAAAAGAAACCTTATTAGCTATTATCTATTTTTTAAATTTACGTTCTTTATTGTCTCATTTGACGTTCACTAAACAGAATGTAGTCTAAGTACAAACTTGTGAAAGGCTTATGTGTAATGCTTCTCCACATAATCACTAATAATTTCCTTAAATTCTTCAAAAATATTATCACCTTGTAAAGTTTTGAAATATTTGCCGTCTTTGTAGACTGCTGAAACAGGTTTTTCTCCGTATCCAGGCAGGCTGATCCCCAGATTTGCATGTTTGCTCTCTCCAGGACCATTTACTATGCATCCCATAACAGCAACGTTCATATACTCTACACCAGGATTCTTTTTGTTCCATACCGGCATATGAGTTTTTATGTAGCCATTTACTTCCTTAGTTAATATACGAAAACGATCGCTACTTGTGCGTCCACAACCAGGACATGAACTCACCTGAGGGTTAAAGTAGCGCAAACCTATAGACTGCAGTATTTCCTGACATACTACCACCTCATTAGTGCGTGATTCACCAGGGCGCTGAGTTAAAGAAGCCCGGATAGTGTCTCCAATACCATTTTGCAATAAATAAGTAAGCCCTGCTGTGGTATTTACTACGCCTTTGTTACCCATACCAGCTTCGGTTAAACCCAAATGCAGCGCATAATTGGAAGATTGTGCAAGTGCCGTATAAACTAAAATTAAATCTTGCACTCTACTGACTTTACATGAAATGATTATTTTCTCTGCATTAAGGCCAATCTTTTCAGCTTTTTTTGCACTACCAAGAGCAGACATTACAAGCGTCTTACGTAATATAACATCAGAAGTTTTTGGATTACTAGACAAGGAGTTTTCATCCATTAATTTTTGTGAAAGGTACTTATCAAGACTACCCCAATTTACTCCAATTCTGACAGGAAGATCATGCGTTATTGCACACTCTATAATTTTTTCAAATTTTTCATCACGTTTATCACCAAAGCCTATATTACCTGGATTTATCCTAATTTTACCCAGAATTTTAATGTTGTCTGGATAATCCTGAATCAGCCTGTAGAGCTCATATTGTCCACAGCCTACTAATATCTTACCATCAAAGCCTTCTTTATTTATTTCCTCTACTATATAAGGTATTGCTTTTGCTACTTCCTCTGAGTTCAAAGCAATTCGCACCAATTCTGAACCTGCATGCGCTAGTTCTATTACTTCTTTTGCATATTTCTGAGCACTGCTTTTTATGTTGTCAGAATCTATATGTGCACCAAGTGCCATGGATTGAACAACTATAGGATTATTTCCACCTATCTTCACTTGTCCAACTTTTACAGTATGAGTTTTATGCCTGGAAACCGGCGATGACTCATATGCATCATCACTCAATGTCAGGTCTCTATCTAGCATATTATTAATCGTGACACTATTTTACTGTGTCAACTACACTGCCAAATGAACTTGAACCATTTAAACTATTTTGTGGTGTTCTATTTAGATCAGTAATAGAATCATGAGAGCACGTTCTTCTTGATGGACTTTCTTTTATAGTAACATTTATAGGGGAAACTTTTTTTTCTCGTGTTGAAGTAACTTTTTTCCCTTTTTGTTGTTCACTTTTATGCTGCTTACTTTCATACTGAGAAACTGGCTCTTGATCTATAAATACAGCACCCTTTAAACGTGCAAGATTAATACCATGCTGATTGATCATAGCATCCTCCCCATCTTCAACTATGCAAGCTCCCACGTTGTTTGGCTCGTTATCAAGGCTAGCAATTTTTTCTTTTAATTTTTTGATTAGATCTTCTTTATTTATAGCTAGATCTTGTAACTTTCTTTTCTTGAGAATCTCCCTACGCTTTTCATATAGTTTATATGAATCAGCAAATTCCTCATCTGCATGAAAATTTGTACCACCAGGATTACCAGGAGGTATGTACCTATTACTAAGCTTCACTTTAGACTTAGCTTCAACATTATGTACAGTAAAGAAACTAGAAACCAAAAGTATTAATATAAATAAAACTTTAGAAAAGATCTTAAGCATACTATAGTCAATATTGTGCTTTAAAAGATACCAATTAATAAACTTCAAGTAAATCAGAATCTCTACTAACTTTATAATACAAACATCTTTCTAAAAAATTTACTACCAAAACCTGCAAAATCTAAAAGAAGTGGAAGGTGTTACAAATTTTGTAACACCTTTTCAAGAAGAGGTTAGCACTTTTCTAAGCTATTATTTAGTTTTTCAGCACTATCGACACTAAACTTCTCATTTGTTGGTGTATCTTTAGATGAGTCGTTTTTCTTTTCCCTATCAAGCTTAACTCCTTGATAAATACAGAATGCAACGAAACTAGTTACTGCTATTGCAGCAACAGCACTGACTATGGCACAAATTAGTAGTGTTTTTTCTTGATCTGCTACTGTTTCTGTCAAATCTGCAATTTGTCCCGTGTGATCAGATACTGTGTTAGATAGTCCTGGGTTTTCCTCGTCCCCTAGTACGATTTTTCGTACATTGTCAAACTGCTCAGTACCAACCTTGTCTCTTAATGCACTAAAAACTTTTCCAAACTTCTCAGTATCTATCGTTTGAGCTTCTTGCAATTTTTTTAATGAACTGAATACCTTTTGAAACTGCTCAGCATCCATCTGTTGAAGTTTTTCTAGTGCTTCTATTGTCGGTTCATTAGAACCGAATAACAAATCATGAAACCAATTTGTTGACATTTTTACCCCCTAGCTAATTAATATATTACTATTGTACGTTTTTAGTAGTTAATTTAGTATTAAACACTATACAACTGGGATCCAATAAGAAATATCTGGTCATGCGCTGGAACTTTTGAATTCCAGTTATGCAAGAGATCTATTCATCTTAAAATAACTTTCTTTGGTTTAAGTTAAGGGTTATTCTACCAATATCTCTCTCTTTCCTGAGTAACTCGGAGCACTGACAATACCTTCTTTCTCCATTCTTTCAACAATATTTGCAGCTCTGTTATAGCCTATTCTAAGTTGCCTTTGAATGTAACTAGTTGAAACCTTCTGATCTCTCTGAATAATGGCCACTGCTTGATTGTAGAGGTCATTTTCTTCATCATCTGTTTCACCTTCTGATTCCGCAAAAGAATTTTCATCTTCTCGAGTGATTTCCTCCATGTAGTTTGGCTCACCTTGCGTTTTCAGATGATCAACTATATTTTGCACCTCATCATCACTTACAAATGGACCGTGAACTCGAATAATCTTGCCACCAGAAGCCATATAAAGCATATCACCCATACCAAGCAATTGTTCAGCTCCTTGTTCACCAAGTATTGTACGGCTATCTATCTTAGAAGTAACAGCAAAACTAATTCTCGTTGGAAAGTTTGCTTTTATCACACCTGTTATCACATCTACAGACGGACGTTGCGTTGCCATTATGATGTGTATTCCTGCAGCACGAGCCATCTGAGCTAAACGTTGAATAGAGCATTCTATATCTTTGCCAGCAACAAGCATTAAATCTGCCATTTCATCTACAATCACCACAATATACGGAAATGTCTCCATTTTAAGTGGTATTTTTTCAAACAAAGGTTTACCCGTTGTTGAGTTAAACCCAATCTGTACAACACGTTCCAATTCTATTCCGCTATTCATCGCTTCTGTAATTTTTTGATTATAGTTTATTACATTCCGCACATTTAAATATGACATCATACGATAGCGATTTTCCATCTCTTTCACGATCCACTTAAGAGCAATAACAGCTTTTTTTGGCTCTGTTACCACTGGTGTTATTAGATGCGGTATTGCATCATATATTGAAAGCTCAAGCATTTTTGGATCGATCATTATCATCTTGCATTCATCAGGACTTAGTCGATAAACAAGCGACAGAATCATCGTGTTAATTGCAACCGACTTACCTGACCCTGTAGTTCCGGCAACAAGCAAGTGGGGCATTTTAGTCAGATCTGAAATAACTGGTTTTCCGCTTATTTCCTTGCCAAGCGCAATTGGAAGATTTAAGTTTGCATTTTGGTATTCTGGCGATTCAAGTAAATCACGCAGCATTACAATCTCTCGCTCCTTGTTTGGCAATTCTATTCCCATGGCATTTTGTCCACGAATTATTGAAATACGTGCAGAAAGTGCACTCATTGAACGTGCAATATCATCTGCAAGACCAATCACTCTTGCAGATTTTGTACCTGCTTGTGGTTCAAGTTTGTATAAAGTCACAACCGGTCCATAACATACACTTATAATTTTTCCTTGCACGCCAAAATCACTCAGCACCTGTTCGAGCAGAGATAAATTCTTATTGCTCTCTAATGCATTCAACTGTTTTCTCTGCATAAATTCTTCTACTTTAGAAAGTAAGTGAATGCTTGGAAACTCAAACTCGCTAGAAGGTGGTTTAAAAATCTCTTCGGTAGCTTTTTTCTGTCTTTCTTTTGGTTGTTGTCTAGTGGTTCTATATTTTCCCTCTATTACTAATGGTGCTATTGAATAATCAGTAGTTTTACGTAACCTGAAAAATAGAAACTTTGCAAAAAAGGAAGCTATTTTTTTGCATAGGAAAAGTAAAGAATAAACTGTTCTCTTCCAACCAACCAACCCTACAACACCTATTGATGCTACTACTGTGAATATGTAAAATGGGCAGTGGTCAATTAGAGCATTACCGACTATTCCACCGTGCATGTATCTAGCAGTAATGCCAAGCGAAAGTTGCGACAATATAGCATATATTGCTACATTGATTAACGTTAGGTAGATAATTTTCAGCAATGATGCTCTGAAAATTAAAAAGTAAACTATGGTTGTAGCTATTGTAATACTAGCGAGTCCAAGAAATTGAACCAATATATCAGCTAAATATGAACCTACTACTCCGCCCAAATTTGTTACTTCCTGATTTGTAGCTGTATTTAAGGATGGATCTTTATAATTATAGCTAAAAACCGATATATATATATATACATTAATAGTGACAAGTATATCGCTGATTTTAGCTGTTTTTTTAACATCTACTTAAAGTAATAAGTAATTGTATATTTTACAAAGTGAATTGCTATTATCAATATCATCACGGATAAATCTAATCCATTGAATGGTTGTATATACCTTCTGATAACCTTTAGTGGAGGATAAGTGAGTCTGTTTAAAGTTTGCATTATGCTGCTTACAATCTCATTATACATGTTAACTACATTCAATTTAATCAACAAATCGAGAGCAATTGAGCATATTAGAACGAAGCTGTAAAGATCAAGTAACAGGTTAAGTAAGTATATGATTGGATGCATATTACTAATTTACACTAAAACCTATTATGTGTAGTGATATGTATAAAATCAAGCCCCACAATAATTTTTATGCTGAAATAGGTGTAAACAATAAGCTATAAGATATTATACCCTTTGATTCCACGTGGATAAAAAACTTATTGATAAATTAACGGAGAGATGTGTACTGTATGAATAGCTTTTTGATCATGTTTATTACATGCAGGATAAGTGTTCAGGTACGTATGAAACCAGCGCTTCTTTTCTTGTCACCTCTTGTTACCTAAATAGCCTCTGTTCAAGTAGCCCCTTCGTTGTCATCCCAGTGCCTAGACACTGGGATCCAGATTGGCACTAAGTTGGTAAACATGAAAGCGCTTTATAACGTTTTTTATGTGAAAGCTAATGTCAGCTACTCAAATGATACCATTTGTTATAAACTCACTTTTACTCTATGGTCTTGTCGATATCCTGAACAGATACAATATTTTTTATTTATAAAATTAAGCAACTACTTATCGTAAAGTTGATCTATAGATATAATACTACCATTTGATGATTTTTCTGCACATTTTTCACTTTCGTATTCCTTATCAGAATCAACGCTAAATACTAAAATATCTCCTGAAATTTTATCATGAAACTCACTAATAGCAAAAAACGGTACAGTGACTTGTTCTTGTTTTCCACGAAAGCTCAAACTGACGCTAAACTTATCTTCAAGAACTTTTAGACCAAAAAATTGATGCTGTAATATAATAAGCATTTGAGTAGGGTATGATTCTTTCAAGTAGTCTGGTATGACAACACCATTAAATCTCGTAAAAAACAGTATCTCTAAGTGAGGAGTAAAAACATTATCTAATATAGTATCTAGAGCCTTTTTTATAACTTGAAATTTAGCATAACTAAGCGACTTCTGATAAGCTGTTTTATCCATATAACCCTTACATGTTTGGGGGAACTTCTGTTACCCGGCGTTCCCTAAACCGTGCTTATAGCAATGAAGTTATAGTGCTTAAATTAAGCAGCTAATGCAACATTGTCTTCGGCAGCAAAGTTATCGTTTGCATCTAAATTATGAACTCTTAGCGGTGGTATCTAACCGAGCAAAGGTACCATCTTTACTATGCATGTCGATCCTTATTCGCCCCCGTATCAAAAATATGGTGGAGGCGCCGAGTACTGCCCTCGGGTCCAATACACCTATTACAAGGTAATTTTATTGCCATAGTGTACAAAAAATACACATGTTTATTATACAGTAGTATTGAATAAATGTCAAGTTATTGAACTCCAAATTGATTGGCAACTAAAAAACTAATATAAAAATTACTTCGCCTATTTATCTAATCTTAGTATAATCAAAGTAGAGGTATTTTTAGAGCTCAAAATCTATCTTCGTCTGCAGACTTTTCTATTAAATAATCAAACTAAGTAAAGAATGTAGCGTATCTTCTTCAGCGCACATGGGTGCACACATATGCTTAATCTCTGTCGTATGTGCGTTACATTTTTTCTAAATCTTTTCTACGATGAGAGTAAATTTGGCTCTTTTTGCAACTGTATATATTTTAATTAACAATAAAATAGAAATAAGGTTTCTATAGCACAAATGCTTTTGATAAAAGCTTTTTAAGCGTCTAGTACTATTTCTTATATAAAAGAATTTAATTTATTAATAATATCTCTATTGATATTTACTGCTACATATAGTATAATAAATTAGTTCTTAGTATTAAAATCTTATTATTATGAAGAAAAGTAGAGAGATCTTTAACAAAAGTAATACTAATCTTCTGGTTATTTCAACAATAGCTGGTGTAGCTTTCATAGCATCAGTAATGCCCATGATTGCCTTAAGTTTAACGTTACCTACAATCATTATTCTATGTGTTGTTGCTCTATTGTCTGCTGTGGTTGGTATTTTTTCAATGTATTATGCTATTAGAAACAACATTAACAGATTGGGAAATGTGCTTGATATAAACAATCTCTAT
Source organism: Euphyes dion (assembly GCA_018251475.1). Lineage (NCBI taxonomy): Eukaryota > Metazoa > Arthropoda > Insecta > Lepidoptera > Hesperiidae > Euphyes > Euphyes dion. Next base: position 14,185 of record DWPD01000004.1, on the reverse strand, counting down.
GCAAAGAAAGTAGATATAAAATTCTCACAAGGTGACATAATAAATGTAACCTCTAACTATAAATATCCCCTAACTGCAAAAATTCAAAAAGAGTTCGATGGGTTATGTGATATACTTTGCAATTATGTTACTGAACACGATTTACTACTTGATATAGGCTCATCACAAGAACTTACAGAAAAAAGTAGATATGAAAACATTCTCAGTGAGCTAGAAACACACACAGTACATTCACACATATTAAAAACCTCATCTTTAATCGAAAAAACATTGGCATTTTTATTTGGAATTTATCCTTGTAATATATTAACATATCCTAATCAACTAAAAATAATCAATTATAATAGTAGTAGTGGGTCTTATTGTATAAAAAAAGAAATACTTGAAAAAGATATTAATAGTATTGGTTCCGGAAATTATATCAAGTTCTGCACTTTTAAAAGAACAACAACTCAATTTCACGGTCATTCTATGTTAATAAGAAAGAATGGAAACAATGATTTTACATTTTTTGACCCTAATGATGGTATTAGATTTAACCTTACACTAAGTGAATTAGTAGCAGTTCTAAATAAAAAAATGTTCGATCATAAAAAAATGTGGTCTCATAATGATGTTGCTTTTATTGACAATACGAAGTTCTTAAAGAAAATTCAAAGCTACCCAAGCCAAGAATTGACACCTACAAATGTGAATATAGCTAAAAATGGGATCAAGTTCAATTGCAGTGTTTAATATACTGAAAGAATCGGATTTACCTTAAGTGACCAACTGTTAAATAAAAAATTTATGTCTTAAAAGGATCATACACATCAATTTTTTTAGGGTCGCTTTTTTTCATTTTCTCACTCAATAACCTCAGAATGGGCTGTAAATCATCGTCGATTGATAAACACAGTACTTCTCTATTAAGATAATTGGCTAAATGATTCTTCTTCTCAAGAATTTCTGCTTCCTCCAATAAGTCGCATTTGTTTAACACAACAGTTTCTTCCTTCTTAATAAGGTCGCTATTGTAAAGCTTCAGTTCATTATGTGTACAATTATAAGCTGAGATAACGTCATCGCGCGTTGCATCAATTAAATGCAGTAAAATTTTGCACCTTTCTATGTGCTTTAAAAATTTGTGTCCAAGCCCAACTCCAAGATGAGCATCAGCGATTATTCCAGGAATATCTGCTATTACAATTTCGCTATAATCCACGTTTGCTACACCTAAATGTGGTCTTATAGTAGTAAATTCATAATCGCCTACTTTCGTATCAGAATTCGAGCAGCGGGTTAAAAATTTAGATTTACCTACATTTGGCATACCAATAATGCCAACATCAGATAAAACTTTTAGCTTCAATATTATATTTCTTTCTTCACCGGGCTGACCATGGGTAAAATGTCTTGGTGCCCTATTAGTAGCAGATTTAAAGTTAGTATTTCCAAGCCCACCTTTTCCACCTTTCACTACTTGAAATTCCATGTCAGGTTTATCAAGATCTACTATTATTTCCTCACTTTCTTCATCGATTATTTGTGTACCAACTGGAACTTTAAGTATAATATCTTTTCCTGCTGTGCCAGATTTATCTCTACTCGTACCACTTTTTCCACTACTCGCTCTAATATGTCTTCGACAACGAAAATTAAGCAAAGTGTTGAGATTTGCATCACTGATGAAAATTATGTCTCCTCCCCTGCCCCCATTACCACCATTTGGACCACCAAATTCAACGAATTTTTCTCGACGAAAACTCGCGCAGCCATCGCCACCATCACCTGCTTTTAAATATAATTTAACTTCGTCTATGAAATCCATGCTAACCCGCGATAATATTTAGCATTTTCTCCTAATGAACTTTCTATTCTCATTAATTCATTATACTTTGCAAGCCTATCAGAACGCGACAGCGAGCCAGTCTTGATTTGTCCACAATTCGATGCAACCGCTATGTGGGATATCGTTGTATCTTCTGTTTCACCTGAGCGATGCGAAATAATAGCCCTATAGCCATTTGATTTTGCCATTTCAATAGCAGCAAAAGTTTCCGTAAGCGTTCCTATTTGATTTGGTTTAATTAGTACAGCATTTGCCATTTTCTCCTCTATTCCTTTACTTATTAGTTCACAATTTGTAACAAATAAATCATCTCCAACCAATTGAACTTTATTCCCAAGTTTTACAGTAAGTAATTTCCAACCTTCATAGTCGTCTTCATTCATTGCATCTTCTATAGAAATTATTGGATATTTGCCTACAAGGTCAAAATAATACTGAACCAATTCCTCTGAAGTGAGTTCTCTGTTTTCAAATTTATAAACTCCATCTTCATAAAAAGTAGATGCAGCAACATCAAGACCCAGTGCAAAGTGATTTTTCATCGAATAACCGGCAGATTCAACAGCCTGAATTATCAAATTAAGAGCTTCTTCAGTGCTTCCAATGTTTGGTGCAAAACCACCTTCATCTCCTACGTTTGTACTATAACCTTTTTTCTTAAGAATGCTGCGCAAGTTATGAAATACCTCTGCAGATATTCTTATTGCTTCACTGAAAGTTTCAGCACCAACAGGAAGAATCATAAATTCTTGAAAATCGAGTTTATTATCCGCATGTACTCCACCATTAATGACGTTAATTAGCGGAACTGGCATCTGCTTCTCCCCTACGCCCAAATATTTATATAACGGTGTTTTGAAACTGTTTGCTGCTGCTTTTGCAACAGCAAGAGACACACCCAAAGTTGCATTTGCTCCAAGTTTAGATTTATTTTTTGTTCCATCTAGTTCAATTAAAACTTTATCAATTGCACTCTGGTTTGCTGCATCCATGCCAATGATTTTATTTGCTATCACTTCACTCACAGATTGAACAGCTTTCAGCACTCCTTTACCACAATACCTTTTTTCATCTTGATCTCTCAGCTCCAATGCTTCTAGTTTACCGGTCGAAGCCCCAGAAGGGACAGCGGCTCTACCTGTTGCTCCATCACATAGTTCTATTTCTACCTCAATTGTTGGGTAACCCCTGCTATCTAAAATTTCTCTTGCAAATACACTGCTGATCGTCTTTTTCATCATGCTAAACCTCCACTAGATTCACAATTGTGTTCACGTTCGGGAAATGTCACCCCAGCGCTGTAACATTTCAGTGTACGAACATTGTAACCTACAGATAAACAGATAATTTGAGTAGCATTTTTATTATACAGCCACTTATTTAAAGTTAAGTCTTCTGGATCCCAGTGTCTAGGCACTGGGATGACACCATTCTTAATGGAAGCTATCCCCATATCGCAATGTCTGTACAGTTGTTTGCCTAGACAATGGGATCCAGTTTTACTACACAATTTTATCATATAAATCACCAATGCTTAAGTTTATTTTACTAGCAGCAGCTTTGCAGTTTCTTTCGCTAGTTTAGCTATATTACTACCAGCACCAATAAATAATACTACATCTCCTGAACTTGTCGAATTACTAATAAAATGTGAAATGAGTAAAGCATCATTCATAATCTTCACATCATTAAACCCATTACTGATCAAGGCTTTTTGTATATCATCAATTCCACAGCCAGGAATAGGCTTATCTTCTGGAGGATGGACAGGAGTGAGAATTACATAATCAAACATCATGAAAATTCGTACGAACTCATCAAAAAAATTACGAATACGAGCAAAACGAAGCGGCTCGATAATTCCTGTTACCTTTCCTTTAGTGGTCAAACGTGCTGCTGCCAGGGTTGCTTGTATTTCATTTGGATGATGAGCATAGTCCTCAATTAACTTAACACCTTTAATATCGGCAATTAAAGAAAATCTCCTTGCTACTCCTTTAAATTCCAAAAGACCTTTTTTAATCTCTTCATCACTAATTCCAAGTTTCACTGCAACTGATATTGCAGCCAGGGCATTGCTAACTTTATGCATTCCTATTGCATTTGATAGCACTACATTCTTTATAATTCTGGTACAAGGTTGAATATCTTCTTTTTGTCTTTCGAGAGCGAGTTCTTTTAATCGAAAGACTATATGTATATTATCGTCATCAATTTCAATACGCTGAACTAACTTTTTAATTATATTAAATTTAGTCTCCCAATCTACCTCTGATAAATCACACTTTTCCTTCGTTATATGCTCTCTTACCATCTTCGCTTCTTTCCATATTACCTCTTCTAGTATATCCGCGCATATTGATTTGCTGTTACATTCATCAAAACGGATTCCGGAACAACAATAGTAACTTTTTCCTTCCTTAGTATGACTCATTCCATAATAAGTGTATTTACAATACTGACATACAATTAATTCTTGTAATAAGTATTTACTTCCTCTTTGTTGCATTTTTTCTATTTGTAGCTCTTCTTTTTCCACACTGTATCTCTACGACTTATATATATTTTGCCTATAGTAAAATACGCACATAATGAGCCAAATCAAGGAAAGTGCAAACCAAGTAATTGCGTATTCAAGATGCTTTATTGGCTGTATAGTCAATTTGCCACCAAAATTATCTTGCCACAATATACATTTCTCTAGCTTAATACCTAGATCATTGGAGATTTCTTCTGTACTTAAGGTAAACCATGTATTTGAAGCAATATCATTTTTGATAAACCAATTTTTGCTACCATCACAATACAAAACGCCATCAGCAGCTACTTTTTCAATTTTTGCTTTTTCTTCTTTTTTTTCTCTGACTATTCCTTTATTTATTAACATGTAATGTCCATTGATAAGCAACATAGGAGACAGCACATGATAGCCACGTTGACCTGCGAAAACATATAGTTCTATATCACTTAAAATTCCGTCGATTTTAACGTTTCTGTAGTTAAACTTTGAAAGATTATCACTAGGCAGTAGATGAATAACTGGAAGATCCATATTTTTGATAATATTATTCTTCCAGCTCAATCTAAATAACTGCCATAACCCGAGTGAAAAAAGAAGTAAAAAAGGTATAATGAAAATAAATACTGTTTTTCTTAACACTCTATATTTGTGTTCTCAAGTAATTTTCAATACCCATAAGCTCAATAAGGTCAATCTGTTCTTTGATCCAATGTAAGTGCTCTTCCTCATTTTTCAGTAGTCCTTCTAATAACATTACACTCACGAAATCCTTTTCTTTTTCAGCAACGGAAATTGCCTCTTTGATGCCCTTGATACCTTCTTCTTCTAAGTTAGAATTATCTTCTAAGATTTTCTGCATTGTATCTTTTGTGAACTTTCCTTCATACTTTGAGATTTTATTTGTATCTTGAAAATTTGGCATGCCCTTAAGCAGTAAAATTCTTTCTGCCAGCCTATTTGCATGCTCAAGTTCTTCATTAAGCTCCTTTCTCATCTTTTCTGCAAGTTTATTGATTCCGCTATTTTTAAGAATCGCAGAATGCAAAAGATACTGGCGTACAGAAGTCAGCTCATTTGTAAGTAATTTATTTAAATGTTCTACTATTTCTTTATTCATAACCTTTCTTTAGCTAATATACCAATGTAATCTACATAACAATCAAGGTCACATCAATTTATTTTTCTCACAACAATCGTATCAAATAGCACATCATGAAATGCCTGTTTCCTCTGAGAGAAGCAAGCAACTAAATACCAACTGAAGGTAAGCATCACTATAATCACTTCTAGTGTACTTAAAGCATTTACTGATGTTTGAAAAAGTTTGATAAAGGTGATAATTGAATTATTTAGCATAGGAAGAAAAAACTGAGAGATAGTGCGATCAAATGCTAAGCTCAAACCTATTTTAGAACTATCTAAAGTGATAGTATATATATTCATTAACTGTTGACCAGGAGTTGCTTGAGCTGTTGAAGATATAAAATATGTAAAGTAGCCACAATTTATACACATGTATGACAGGTGTAAAATTAATGGAAAATCCCCTAATGACAACACAATTAGTAAGGTTGGAATTAATAAAATTGCTACATCTATTAAATATGCGCAAAAGCGCCTGTGTACACTAGCGATCTCTGTCATTACCACCTATCTTTCAAATACTTTACTATGAATTCTGTAAGTTTATTAAAATGTTGAAAATATAACAAATCTTCATAACCTCTTATTGATTGTCCGTATACAATAGGTAAGCAATTTGCATTTTGTGCACATAGAATGTCTGTGATGCTGTCACCAACAAAAAACACATTTTCTCTATTTACAGGTAGCGTACTCTCCTCTAGTGCAAATAGCAGTGGAGTTGCAGATGGCTTATCTTCTGCAGTATCACATGAGCCAACTATTCTTTCAAAGTAAGAATCTAGTTTAAAATAGGCAACTTCTTGACGTAAATTAGTATTTTTCTTATTGCTCACTATTGCTAGGTAAATATTGTGGCTTTTCAGTGTCTGCAGCATTTTCTCTACTCCTTCATTCAGAGTAATATTTTGTAACAATGCATTATCTAGGTATTTTTGATATATCTGGTTCGCTTTTTTCCACTGATCACCAAACAAATTGACCATGTAGCTCTTTCTTGATTCATGAGAATTTCTATCAGCAACTTTGTTGCTGCACCCCATTGAACTCAAGGTATGCTGAATGGCATTAGAAATATTATCTTGAGTGTCAACTAAGGTATTATCCCAATCGAATACTACTGCTAACGGGCTATTTTTCATTTTTATATTGTGACGTATTTTAAGTTAATAAGTAAATGATATTTTGATGAAAAAAGCATAAATGAGGTGCTCCTTGTGTCTTAACCATTTTTACATAATTAACTAATATACTGATTTTAGTATAAGCTTTTATTTAGTTGGGTATGACACAGCTTAAAGATACACAAGATATTGAGAAGAAATTCAAGCATGTCTTTGCTGGTGCTTTTCCAGAAGGTACGTCGCTGGAAGATAAAGTGAAGATTATCAATGATTTCCGCCAGGAACTTAAAGCTTACAAAAGGCAAGTAACCAAAGAAAATCCCGGGAAAAGGTTAAAAGATATTTCTGCAGCAGATAATTCTTCACTGGGAGATAAAATCAAGACTATTGCAAAATTAAATCGTAGTCTTAGAGATCGAATGAACCGTGCAGCTAAAAAAGTAGCTAAAGATTTTGAAAAGATCGTCGAATTGAATCGGGAACTTAAAGATGTTTTTCCAGAAAATTCTTCATTGGAAGATAAAGTAAAAATTATTGTTGAATTGCACCGGGAGCTTAAAGCTCAAAAAGGGCGTAAAGATGAAGTGAAGATTATTAAAAAATTGATTCATAATCTTGAAGGTCGAATGGATCGTGCAGTCAAAAAAATAGCTGAAGATTTTAAAAAGATTGCTGGATTTAAACAAAAATTCGAAGGAAAAGACGTTTTTACAAGTAAAAAAGTTGCAGAGTTTGAAAGTAATAAAAAATCTCAAACTACATTAGAAGGCAAAATTTCTGATCAAAATAAACAAGAAAAGATTTCTGTTCAAACAGACAAAATTCGTGACTCAGTTAGCGAAACAAATACTTCTGGAAGATCTGTTTCAGAAGATAGAAACTTTCAACAAGAAAAGATTTCTGTTCAAACAGATACAGTAACTAAGTTACAACCTTCAGTAAGCAAAGATCCTATAAAAGATAAACCGAGCGATAAAAAGCCTAAAATTTCGTTAAAACAAGTCTCAGTGGATAGGAATGCTACAGAAAAAAAATCTAATAATAAAAAATCTCAGTTGAGTGAAAAGAAAAATATAGCTCAACCGAAAGAAAATCAAAAAGAAGAAGGCTTTTTGGTACGTTTTCTGAAGAAAATATTCAAAAAACTTTTTGGTGAAGATAAAAAGAGTGTAGAGGATATAAAAGGAACTACTCAAAAAAGCACTTCAAATGATGAAGGGCAACAACAAAATAAGCTCCTTTCAAATCAAGACCAAAGCGCAAGTGAAGGTTTAAAGCAAATTGATAATCCATTGGTAACTCCTGTCACGAAAGTAGAAAAAACAAAGACAGACCATGAAAGATAATTCGCCTTAGATTTCTTGCATAGTCTGGGGTCTAATTTGTCATCCTATGGCTTGACCATAGCTAAAAATCTGGATTCCAGCTTCACGCGCTAACTTAAATTATTTATAAAATTTGTTCCGGTAAACCTAATTTGGGTTAGCTATAGAAAGCAAAACAGACACAAATCAGGAAAAAAAATTAATAGAATTCCTGTTTTTATAATAAAAAAAATTAATTTTTAAATATTTTATATTGATTTTATCGTTAAATCTTATATAATATTAATATATTAACTTTGATGGTGGTAAAGAAATGCATGGTAGTATAAGCAACGAAGTGGTGAAAAATTTAAACAAGTTAACTCGCTCTCACCAAACAAATAAATTTAGAAAAGCATTTAATAACCTTAGCACTAACCATAAAAATCAATATATAAAGCATGTTAAAGCAAAGCCTCAAGGCTCTTTAGCTATGTCCGGCATACTAAATGCACTAGACGAGAAAGAAGCACTTTCAATCTTTAATCAGTTACCTCAAGAGTTTGCTTTCAATACACTCGATTGTATGTCGCCCACATCTACTTTATTTAATCAACTGAATCCCCAGCAAAAAGAAGAGTATAGAGTACATTTGAAGACAAAATCAACTGCCAAAGCTAAGCTTGTCCTAAAGAATTTTTATTTAAATAATCAAGAGAGTGTAAACAATTTAAGCACTGAAAACTCCAATGAACCGTTAGTACAAAACAGAGATGATTTGCCAGCAGCACATTTCTCTCCTATACCACATGCATTCGAGGAAACAGTTGTTAAATATCCATTTGATACTAGACCAGAATTTTCTTATGAAAATGAACCGTTAGTACACAAAAGAAAGAGAGATGATCTGAATGAATTTTCAGAGCTAAGTTTAGAAAATTTTCTTCCAAGTTTTGCTACATTAGAACAAATAGTTGCTGAATGTGAGTTTGATAATGGAATAGACAAAATATCTACAGTGGAGCCACCAGCAAAGCGCCAGTGCATATCAGTAATTCCATTTCCTGATTTTGCTGAATTCCATAATCAATTCAGCAATATAGTAAAGGAAGATTCAACAGTTAATGATAGTTCAGTGCCAGAAGAACATACTAGCCTGGAAGGTGAGCTAACTTTCCTAGACTCTCAAATAAATGGCGGAGAGCCATTAACTAGTCTGCAATCCTCAAATGTGAATCCATTGCCAGAGTTCAGTTTCTCTCTAAGCTCTGTTACGCTAGATGAGATGGTTAAGAGATATGGCTTTAATCACAATGACCACGCTCTAAGTGATTTAGAAGAGGTATATGTAGAGCAACCAGCAAAGTTCCATACATATTACCACAATTAACTAGGGACAAAAAAAGGTGGTAGTTTAACCTACCATCTCCTCTGGTTTCACTATCCTTTCAAACTCCTCCTCAGTGAGCAGTTGAAGTTTTGCTGCTGCTTCTTTTAGAGTGATATTTTCTTTATAAGCAAGCTTCGCTATTTTTGCTGCATTGTCATATCCTATATGCGTATTTAATATAGTAACTAGCATTAACGACTGATTTAGTAAATCCTTTATTCTTTCTTCGTTTGCTTTAATATCAACTACGCATTTCTCTGCAAAATTTAAACTTGTATCAGCTAAAAGTCTTATAGACTGCAAAACATTGTAAATTATCACCGGCTTAAACACGTTCAATTCAAAGTGACCATTTGAGCCACCAATTGTCACTGCAACATGATTTCCCATAACTTGAGCACATACCATAGTCACTGCTTCGCATTGAGTTGGATTCACCTTACCCGGCATGATTGAAGAGCCAGGCTCATTTTCTGGTAACATTATTTCTCCAATTCCACATCTTGGACCAGAACCAAGTAACCTTATATCATTTGCAATTTTCATCAAGCTTACTGCTACTGTATTGAGTGCTCCACTGAGCTCAACTAAAGCATCATTTGCTGCTAGTGCTTCAAACTTATTTTTTGCTGAAATAAATGGAAAATTAGTGATTTTTGCCACTTCTTTAGCAAAATCCTCAGCAAAACCCTTTTTAGTATTGATTCCCGTGCCAACTGCAGTGCCACCTTGTGCAAGTTCATATACATTGCTTAGAGTTGACTTTACTCTCTCTATTCCCTTTTTAATCTGAACTGCATAGCCAGAAAATTCCTGCCCAAGTGTTAGAGGAGTTGCATCTTGCAGATGAGTACGCCCTACTTTTATTATATCTTTAAATTCATGAACCTTATTATTTAGCGCTTTATATAATTCTTCAAGATTGGGAATAAGCAAGCGGTCTATTTGTTCTGCTACTGCTATATGCATTGCTGTTGGAAAAGTGTCATTTGATGACTGACCACAGTTTACATGATCATTTGGATGCACTGGAGATTTACTACCTAAATCACCGCCCAAAATTTCTATTGCACGATTGCTGATCACTTCATTCACATTCATATTGGTCTGCGTCCCAGACCCGGTTTGCCAAACAACAAGTGGAAATTGATTATTAAATTTACCGTCTATTATTTCCTTTGCAGCTGAGCAGATTGCATCCCCTACTCTATTATCTATGCTACCCTGCTTCATGTTAACACGTGCTGCTGCAAGTTTTACTATTGCTAGCGCTTTAATCAGGGGCTCTGGCATTTTCTCTGTACCAATTTTGAAATTTTCCAAAGAACGCTGAGTCTGCGCTCCCCAGTAATGTTCACTTGGTACTTTTACTTCTCCTAAGCTATCTGATTCTATTCTAACTTTTTTATCCATATTTCCTCATTCTAGTGTTTGACATTACCTACATATATGATTAGTTAAATCAAATTGTATTTCAGTGTCAAGTTGAGACATTTTTAGTGAAGACCTTAGAAAACTTTCAAGCCATATCTTTTGCTTCTATTATTTTTTTATTGTTATTAAGGCAATCATGCAACCTTAAGCAATAAACCTACTTTCACTCTCTATAAGGCTATTCTACTTAGAGCTTGAATAGTGAAAACATCTTTAAGCGCAGAAGCTATACCTGTGTTTGCTTTCTCTTTTTTTACTTCTACAACTGTATAACCAAAAATTGCACCTAACGCTAGACTAATGGTAGCTGATGCTGCACAAACTGCAATCGCTGCTCCCGCAGAACATGATATTGTCATACCTGCAACATAACCTATTGCACCACTCACGCCAATGCAGACGTATTTCTTCCGCAGTTCTTTTTGTATGTAACCTTTCAGATATTATTTTACATCTAAATGCCCGTTTCTAGTAGCATAATTCAGAGCAGTGTTTTCATAGCCATCTTTCACATTAACATTTGCTTTTGCTGTTTCTATCAGGTACTTTACTACCTCTAAATAGCCACTTCCAGCAGCCCACATTAGAGCAGTTCTTCCATAGTTATCTGTTGCATTAATATCCTCTTTCTGTTTTTCTATCAGGTATCTTACTGTTTCTAATTGACCACTTTTAGCAGCTGAAAATAATCCTGCATGATTGTTAATCATTTGTGCAAATGATAATGTTTTTAGTTTAGGGGGTTGTAACTCTTTAGTATTAAAGTTTAGTTGTGCTGGAACAATTTCTACTTCAGGCTCTACATGTTCTCTTGTGAAACGATCAAGTAGGCTTTTACCTGATCAATTGTTTGAATTCTTACCTTATAATACCGCAATAAAGAATTGATTATTTCCCTGTTGTTAAGAAAAAATATCACTAATTCTATTTTACCTGTTAAATCTTTAGCATAGATTGAGTATTCTATATTTAATCTATCTTGTGAAATATTTTGTATTGTCTCACTCTCTGTCCAAATTCTTACCTGTTCATTAATTCTCTTACTTACAAGAAAATTATATAATTCACTATCTTCTTCCTTCATTTTATTGAGCTCATCCTTACAGTCATACCAATAAGATGATAACCATATATGTTATGATTGATGATATGATACCAATAAGATTATAATATTTTAACTGCCTTGTCTATTGTGCAATCAGTAGAAAGCTATTTATTTTTACAAAACAGCGAAAAAACTTTCAATAAAATGATTAGTGGTATACGCGATGAACCAGAAAGCAAACTTTTTTTATAGAAAGGATTTTGCAACCATTCATTGAACTTTTTAGTGAGCATAAACAACATAACTAAAGTACACTAAGCATAGAAACCACTTTATCGTAACTTGGCAGTGAATTAATTTCTCCAATCGCAGCTAAAGTAATTTTTTCATGCTGAGATAGCAATTCTTCTGCTGCTTTTTTTATATCGTAAATAGTAACAGCACTAATTTTTTCTATTAATTCGTTTTTACTGATGTATTTATTATAGTTGCCGTAGTAGTGTCCTAACGTTTCAGCACGCGAGCTAACACTTTCGCGTGACATTAAAATTTGGGATTTTACTCGCTCTTATACTCTACTTACTTCTTCTTCCTTCAGATTGTCTGTGGACAATTTCTTTAGCTCTGTCGTTATGGATTTTAAAAGCTTATCTAGATTACTACTATCTGTACCGGCGAAAATGGAGAGCATTCCTGTATCAGCGTAACTAGAGTTGAATGAGTAAATGGAGTAAGCAAGACCCTGCTTTTCTCTTACTTCCTGAAATAGGCGAGATGACATGCCACTTCCCAGTATAGAATCAAGCACTTTAAATGTGTGATATTTATTATCATCACGAGAAACACTAGGTAGCCCAATTAACAAGTGCACCTGATCTAATTTACGATGCTCTCGATACTCACCACTGGTATAACCTGCATTCTGGCTTTTTTTCAGCTCTTTTGAATGAATCTTTGAGAGAAAGTCTTTGATTAATTGAACAACTTCCTCATGCTCAACATTTCCTGCAGCAGCAAATATCATATTTCCGCCAAAGTAATGCTCCTTTATGTAGTTATTCAGATCTTCTCGAGTAAAAGATTTGACAGTATCTTGCGTACCCAAGATTGACCTACCAAATGGTTGATCTTTATAAGCTGCTTCAAAATACTTATCAAAAATGATATCGCTCGGTGAATCATTAGTTTGAAAAATCTCTTGTATTACAACACCCTTTTCGTGTTCCAATTCATCCTCTGGAAATGTAGAATTCATTAATATATCTATTAATATATCAATGCCAGTCTTTATATCTTTTTTAAGAACCTTTGCGTAATAACTTGTACTTTCTCTACCGGTGCAAGCATTGAAAGCTCCACCTATGTCGTCAAAAGCTTTTGCAATTTCAAAAGCAGTTCTTGTCTTTGTTCCTTTGAAAGCCATGTGCTCTAGGAAATGAGATATTCCATTTTGACTTGCACTTTCAGCTCTACTGCCAACACCAACTCGTATATTTAAAGCTACGGAATCAACTTCATGCACTCGCTCAGTTATTATGCGCAGACCATTATCTAGTTTTGTTACTTGTGGTATATTCATCTTATATATTCTTCTTTAAATTCTCTTCTACAAAATCCCAATTGATCAAATGATCAAGAAAAACTTTTATGTAGTCAATTCTGCGATTTTGGCAATCCAAATAGTATGCATGCTCCCATACATCCATAGTAAGTAGTGGCACCTGGCCATAAATTAGCGGTAGATCCGCATTTGGAGTTTTAGTGATTTTGAGTTTTCCTTTTTCAAGCACTAACCACACCCATCCACTACCAAATTGGCTTACTCCATAATTTGAAAATTCTTCACAAAATTTGTCAAAGCCACCAATATCATCTTGAATTTTTTTTGCTAGAAGACCATCATCTTGAGGCTTACCACCACCATTCTTTTTCATTGAATTCCAATAAAAAGTGTGATTCCAAACTTGTGCTGCATTGTTAAAAATAGGAACTGTATTATTATTTCCATGAACTTTCGTTACTAATTCCTCAATTTCCATATGTTGATAATCTGTGTTTTCAACCAGTTCGTTGAGTTTATTTAAATATCCCTTATGGTGCTTATCATAATGAAAATCTAATGTCTTTACAGATATATAAGGCTCTAAAGCTGCTTTATCATATGGCAACTCAGGTAAAGTAAAACTCATGCTGACCTCTTTATTTTCGATGGTATGGTAATATGTGCTTTTGCGCAATAAATAATTTAGTTAGGTAGTGATTGTATTTATTCTAAAACAAGCTATATTGGTAAGATAATTATGTTTTTATTTTTAGAGGGTGCGATCTGATGTCATGAAACCGTAGTGGCTAAATTCCACTTGCCTTAACATCAGGTTAAAATCGTAATCCAC